>JBAMDN010000343.1:0-55459 GCA_037074945.1 Tetracladium marchalianum
GGCTTACACGCACCACCATTGATTTCATTGTACGTCGTTTGCTGACCAGTCAAAATGGCAAGAAGATTCTCGAATGCGGTGAGAACGCCTGAGACGGCTTCGATTGGACCGTTGATGGCCGGGATGTAACTGAGGAGGATGTTGATGAAGGTGTTTAGTGGAGTTTGACGTTTTGGGAGGAGTTGTGAGGGGGGAATGGTTGATTTGGTGATGGTAGATGAGGAGAGTGAGGATTCGGGGAGTGGGAGACGTGGTGAGAGTGGTGTTGTTGAGAGGGGGGAGGAGCGGGTGAGAGTGAAGAGGGTGAGGAGGGTCCAGATTTGGGGTTTCATTTTTGTCTTTGGTGTGGAAGGGGAGGAGGAGGAAGTGAGAGGATCTGTATGTTGATTGCAACACAACTTCAGAACTGGTCCAACAATAAAACCAAAACCAAAAAGAATGCGCAAGCTGAGAGTCTTTATATTTCTCGTCTTCAACTCCGCAAAGTACCGATAACATAAACCAAGATTAAAACAACAGTGATAGTATAAAGACCAAGAGAATGCGGGGTGTGGGGTACAAGGATCAACAAAGAGTAGAAAAGAACCCCTCCACAAGAAGTTTCCGAAGACCCGGCTTCAAGTCTTGATATAGAAACAACCCCGAGCCGAAATCCAAAGAGAGTTATTATTTTTGCTTGCCACGAGACTACGTTTTGCATTATTGGCACTTTATACTTTTGAAGCGATGGGGAGCGGGATAGTTTCTGTCGTATCTGGAAGGTAGGATTGATGTGTGCTACATACTCGATAGATTTGAGGGAGGAGGAAAGTAGCCAATCAGTTGACAGAAGAGAGGTTGGATGGGGGACAGGAAAGATGTAGTCTGGGTTGCCTGACGATCATCGAATGAAGATCGATTTGAATGTGATGGATAAATCGCCGGTTGACCATTCAGAATACAACTTTGTATCTTTGGTAGTCTGTGGTTGTTTGGAACAGTGGGAGTGTCCCAGGGTATCTCTATTATTCAGGGTTACATCCCACCAGAGCCGCCTGATTTGAAGCTTGTTTGGATGGATTCTTGAGATTCGTGGAAAACTTTCTAGTCCAAAAGCTTCGTTCTTTTCAAACTTGTACAGGACGAAGTCACTTGAGTACATTTTGACAGACTTTGTTGCCAATTCTGCCCAGCCCGTATTGTTCGGGAGATGGCTGGAAGAAAGCTGCATGTGACCACCAACTTCTTTGTACAACATCCACCTTTACTTGGTCATTTTGAGTGGCCTCGGTTCCATGTGAAGCAAATTCATTATTCAGGGCGGTTAGAGTAGATGTCAACTAAGACTTTTCAATTGAAGGAAGCGAGGGAAGCTTGGGGCTTGGGAGGGGTTGGGTGATCGGCAACCTCGGTTTGCGATACGATTGATCAGGACGCAGCCAATGAATAGAGGTGGAACAAACATTGACAGAATTTAACATTTGTGCCAATATGAGGCTAATGGAAAGGTGCAATTGGGTTTTTAGATCTTTGGACAAATAGCGAAATAGGCGACAAGGGTCTTTTGTGACCCGAATTTGAAGTAGCACCAATTGAATGATTGTGGTTATACTGCGTGAAGAAATGCACAATTCCCATACGTGTGAAAGATCGTACTATCGCCACCAGGAATAACCATTAGAACCAATGTCTCGTCTCTCGATATTAAAGAATAGCTCCAAGCCAATCTACCTGACTCAAATCGCCAGCAAAAGTCGAGAAATTTGAAGGCATGTTGCAGAGGCCATTGTGGCAAAGTGCTGCCCACGAGGTTAATTGGAATGCAAGCCTTCCATATAATCCACTTGTAAAAGAAAGAAAAATTTAACGGGGTTGACTTGAATTCAGATACTGAACAAAAATTTAAGTGTCGGAGGAATCGAGGTATTATCAGGTACTTGAGTGGTTCTCACTTCAGGAGACGAATTTGTGTTTACAAGTTGGTCCTGATTACTATCATCAAGTCCTGGTTTGCTGAGACAAGCCCCATGAGAACAAAGAAAAAATCAATAAAGCAGAAAACAAGAAAATAGCAGACTTCCTGCAGAATCAAAATACATGGCGCCGTGCTCTGAGAACTATGCCTGATAAATTACCTCGGAACGCCTGGCACAATTCAACCAGCTGGCAAGTCGCCATACTTTCAGAAGTGCCGCCATCAAGCGTGATATTACAATACAACAGATACACTCGCACCTGAGCGGGGCATCATTAGCTGGAGAACGTCCAAGAATCTTTCGAAAATGGGCGAGAATTTGGTTGCTAAGAATAGGGAGGTTTCAGAAGCGCTAAGACCAAAGTGTGAATGACTCAGCAATTAGGAGATGCCAACGACATCGGCTTGACAACAACTTAGGAAACCAATACTCCTGCTCTCTTGCCATTGTATGGTGATAACCACCCAATCGATATGTCTTCTCACCGAAGATCTGAGCCAAAAAAAAAACAGCACCGTCTGCAAGATTTCGTGCGATAATTGCCAATTTTGCGCGCCATGTCGACTTCTGAAGTACCACGCGTTTACGCATCACCGAGTAGCATGCTTCAGTCATATGAAAACAGAGAGGAGGAATATGAGCACATCAACCTTTATTCTATCAATTATCCATGTATCAATTTAACCCTTTCGTAGCTTTCGTAGCAACGCGCCGATCGATTTGTGCAATATGCGTCGTCTCAACATTCCAATATTATTTCAACCATCGAAATACTCCTTTGAACAATACTAGGCAAACTGTGGGATGGATTGATCCATGCGAGTAACTCTCGACGATATGCCATCAAGTTGGAAGCCTTGTGCTAGCTCTCTAGAATCATTGAGCGTAGACTCTATGGCAATGTTGGGAGGAGTGAAGACATGTGTAGTTGTATATCACCCAAGTGGGGATAGGTATACGTGATGTGAAAAGGAGGTGACTCGACACTGTGACATCGGGTGCAGACGTACGTTACTGGGCACTGTTTCTGCTGAAGAATTGGTGGCGATTCTACCTTTGATCTGCGCTTGCCGCATCAAAATGTTTTCCAGGCCGAGTGTAGTCCATCTCGAACTGTTGGATATATTACGTTATAAGTGTGCGTTGACGGCTGGATCATGCCTGCAATCATTTACATACAATTCTCTGGCCTCCTTTCATGGTTTAGAAAGTTATTTTGGGTGGTTGAAGTGGCCACTCATCATTTACCAGAACCCTCCCATGCCATTTGATGGCTGAATCTACGGATAGTGTAAGCAGATTGTTGCGAGGCTTTAAATTTTTCTGGAGGTTCTTAGCCGTGATTTGACGACAGGGCTGCTCATCTGTAGTTGTTTTTACCTCGCTGATTCCTGCAATCGAAATGAGGAGTAGAGAACGCACATCCTAGGCTATCCCAGATGTGTTCCTGAAATCTGGGCAGTATTCGGCCCATTGAGGGCTGACATATTATTCACTTCACATATCAGTTCTAGGCTCCACTACACAGTCTATGCTGTACTCAGCTTAAACAAGGAGATAAATGTGCATTGTCATTAAAAGGGCAAGAGCGATATCTTCATCTTCGTAATTTAACTGTCGTTGCTTCCTTCGACACTCCTTCATCACCTTTCTCCTCTCTACTCTGCATAACTACCGACTTCACTGCCAGTTCTCGCTCCCCTTCTTCACCTCAGCCAACTTTCTTCCATCTTCGATACTGTTCTTTCTCTACTATTTATCTCTCAACATCTCATCTTTCCTCCTAAATACCTGCTATCGACCTTCAACTTTCCGCTCTACATGATCACAACTCCTAGCATTTTTAACATTACAAACCTTCATCACCTTCTCTTGTTGCATGACAAGTCTCATTCGCGTGGTACCAGTGCAGAAACATAGTTCAGACCATCTTGGCGAGACGAGCGCAGCCCAGTAAGACTCATCTCCATTCTCATTCTTTCGCACCTGTCACACCTTTCAGAAAGGGGATGTGCTGAATCAACATCAAAGGTACGTCCAACAGTCTTGGTTCTCAAACCACGATGCTTCTTGAAGTCCACACTTTCGTTCGTTTTCGATATTTGAATCCAAGAGCAAAGCATCAGACCAGTCTCACTAACAAAACAATTCTCCTCGCAGCCGACTGCCACTCAAGAGGGTGTCTATAGGACTCTTTTGCTGGAGCTCAGCGGACTTCCTCCCTCTTCACAAGCTACTGAAATTTGAATCAGCTTGATTATCTTTGGTAAGTCAACAACAAACAAGTTCTCAAATTGGGCCTCTTTTTCTGAGAAGACTCTTAGTTTCGTCCAAAGATCAAACATCCGGACAGCCTCTACCTGTGGTCAAAAGATATCCACAAACAGCAACACTCATAATATAATGTCAGATGAACAAGATGTATCGAATCCACATCGAGGCGGGGGCGATAAGGTTTTTGTCAAGGCTGAGCGCCTTACACCAGTTGCGCAGGAGGTTTCCAAAATCTCTCAAGCACAAGTGCCAGTGGGACATGACATTTCGAAGTCCAAGACTTCGGAAAAAGCCTGTCCTATCGCCTCTACCGCCCAGCAGCCTATCATCAAACAAGGAACCACTTCACCTGCAAACCTTAGAGAAAGAAATGCCACTGCTGCCATGCCCAATAACTCAAATGCATTGATGTCCCAGGAGCCTGTCGTCAAACAAGAGGTACAAGGCTCTTCACCTTCCACGAGTTTATCTAGAGGGCCAACTTCGTTGCATGAAAATGGACGTCGGAAATACGCTCCTGCTAAGTCAGCAGCCTCGCCTCGTGAGCCCTTTAAGCCCAATCATTCCTCCGATAACAACAAGGGAGCTGGTAGCAGTTTCGAAGACCCTGTTCTACAAGATCTGGACAGCGAACCAGACAACAATGATGGCCTTTTCGTTCGAGCAGATTCGCCCAATAAAAAGCGAAAGCGGGATAGCAATTCCGAGAATTTTGATCCAAGAAATCCAAGTGATCAGTCTAAGCCTTCAAATCCCAAGAAGCAGCGACAGCGTGGCCCTCGATACTGGGCTCGAGAATATGCCGCAAAAAAGCGTGCGCGCGATGCCAAGAAACCACGCCGATCCAAAGAAGAGATGCTCGAACAGATCAGGATAGAAATCGGCCAAATAAAAAAGGATGCTTCCAAGGCAGAATCAGGCTATTCGAAAGATTCAGAAACAAGTTCCCAAAACAGAAATTCAAATTCTACGACTCGACCAGCGGTTGCACAATCAGAAAAAGATGTTCCATCACCAGGCGAGAGCACAGGGGCCCTTCGGAAAATCCTAAATGCCTGCAAAGACAGGTTCGATATACATAAGCCCAGAAGAACAAAGACAGACCTCATTCGAGACCGTCGCTCCTTTGGACATTCACGAGTCAAGGAATCCAAGGGAATGTGGCGTCTGAAGGGGATGCCAACAGGTATCGACTCTTCAACTATCTATACAGAGGATTGCTAATCTTGTCAAACAATAGCTCTTCTTTCTTGTCAATTAGTTGGTACAGCACACATGATTGGCAGAGAGGTTGCAGACAAAGCGCCATACGGAACTATCGTTGCTGATGAAATGGTAAACAATATACGCGGACTGCTGTTTCTAAGTTGATCTAATTTTGTTCTCAACTGTAGGGCCTGGGGAAAACAATTCAGGCGATTGCGGTAAGTTCAAAAATCTAACCTCCATCTGTGCTTATGTTGATGAACAGACAATTTTGGCAAATCCCCCCACGAAGCAGCAGATCAAGGAAGGAAAGGGGACGACTCTGATTGTTGTACCCGGCAGCCTTGTAAGTACTTTGATTGGCCATTCTACTACCTTCTAACACAAGCTGGAAAACCCAATGGCTTTCCGAGATCGACAGACACGCAGGCGATTATGGTAAAAATATCACTACGTACGAAAGCAGCCGAAAACATATAACAGCAAAATCATTAACTAACCAAAAAATTGTCTTGACTACCTATTATGAGCTTTCTCGGAGCCATCCTAGTCCTGGCAAGGAGACAAGAGAAGAATGGAGAAATTCGGCCCTAAGCATGAAGGAGAACGACCCCAATGCCATTTTTGACTGGTACGGAGCTTATATTCAGTGGGCGAAAGATCACGAGGAAGACCGAGGATTGTTACATAGAATTCACTGGTACCGGGTAAGCTAGCCACGGTACCGTTGTTGCCGTTTTAAGATCACTGCTAACAAGGATGCCAGGTTATTCTTGATGAGGGGGTAAGGACAATCATTCTCGGCGCTATTTCCTCGCTAAGATACACAGCATTTCATCAAGAACCATCTAAGTCGCCAATCCCGAGCTGCGGTTGCCCTTCAATATGATCATCCACATTTATTATCTGCTGTGAGAAATCCATTCATCGCACATCTAACTTTGTGCTAACTTTAGGAGACGCCTATTATGAACGAATATCTAGGTAATCTCTTCCGAGTCGGTTAATGTTACAGTTGTTGAAATTTGCCACAGAATTCTATCCGGAGCTCCTATTCATGAAAGAGCCAATTACGGTCACTCTAAAACCAGAGAAGTATGCCCCTCTCTCACCACATATGATCATGATAGTGGCTAAATTTTATGCTACTAGATTTAAGGAGAAGTTTTGCAACTCTAAGGATGTTTGTAATCCTCCTCCGAGGCTTTAGATATACCCTCTTCGCTAACTCTGAGATTCCAGGAGGCTGGCACGTTATCTTTGGGTGTGCTCCTATCAGACGTGATTATTCAGTGAGTAATAAATCATCATGGACATTTTCGTGCAACTTGTCTAAGCAAAACTTTCTCAGTCGGAAAATGAGCGATAAGTTACTGGGCGAAGATCTTGTCACCCTTCCACCTGCCCAGAAGAAAATTAGGAATGCAGTCTTCCACCCCGCTGAGAAATTGCTGGTGTGTGCTTTGCAACATCGATTCGCAGATTTTGCTGCTACAAAGTTCGATGACGACGATGAACGGAACGCTTTGAATCACTATTTCGTACAACTTCTACGGCTTAGGCAGTATGTTTTGCTTAGAATGAGCTGTATCAACCGGTGACCTTGCTGATGTTTATAGGGGTACGGCAAATCTCGATCTAATTGGGCATGTATTTATGGTAAGGGTACTTTTTGTGATCTAGAAATCTTCTAATTTGTTTAGACTGCTTTTGAGGCGGGGGAGATAAAAGACCTGCAAAAAAAAATGAAAGAGTTGAGGGACCCTTCGCAGCCGCGGGCATTACCCAATGTCCTATACACCCGTAAGTCTACTATTGACAACTTGGAGTTCTAAGCTCAAGGAAGAACAGGACTCTCGAGTTGGGCAAGGGCTAAGCACAATGGAACCTACAAGCAATTCGTGAATGAGAAAGTGGACAAATGCGTCTTTTGTGGGGATCCAATGGAAGAATTATTTGGACTGCCATGTGGCCATGAATTATGCGAGACCTGTCTCAATGGCGTATTAATTGCAGTTGAGCAAGAAGAGGAAGATCAGGTAAGTCTGGCCCACAACCTTGACCTGTTAGGGTTGCTAAAATTTTGTAGGCAATGCGCTGCTTTGTTCACGGGTGCAAGAAACGCTTCAAAGAAAGCGACATCAAACCTCCTGCGAAGGCAAAGCCAAGCAAAAGTTCTGCTGCGAAAACTGGTTCCAAAGCAAAAGCAATTGCCAAACTCAAAGGAAAGGATCAACGAGGTCTCCGCCCGATCCTTGCCCCTAACCAACTTTACGCAAACAGTTGGCTGAAGAAGATCGATCACGGGGAAATTGAATACATGCCAAGCACGAAACTTGAAGCCGTCAAGGATCAGATTCAACAATGGTTAAAAGAGAGACCAAATGACAAAATCATTGTTTTCTCTCAATTCAAGCATTTCCAAATCATTCTTGGGATTTTACTACAGGAATTGAAGATACCATTTTTATACTTCTCGGTAAGAGGTCCGAAACTTTTTGGGATCTAGCTGCTGATGTATTGTTAGGGATGTATGAGTAACAAAAGCCGTGGTACCACGCTTGCAGAGTTCCAGAGCGATGCCAAGATACAAGTGATGGTTACTGGTTTGAAATGTGGAGGCGTGGGCTTGAATTTGAACTTTGCGAACAAGGTGATCATCAGGTGAGTTCTTTCAGTTTAATATTACCTGGACATTGGTGCTAATTTTCCAGCGACATCTGGTGGAATACAAGCATGTAAGTAATTAAATCATGCCTTCTGTAAATATATTATACACTAACACTATTTCATAGTGACGAACAAGCTTTCGGCCGAGTCCATCGTATTGGCCAACGCAAAACAACGTCGCTTCGCAAGATTGCAATCCATGAGTCTGTCGATACAATTCTTCTAGAAAGTATGTACTGGATTTTAAGTCGCTGGCCACTTCGATGCTAACAAAATTTTAGAGCAAAGGAGAAAGGATGCTGCAATTGGTAATATAATGCAGGACAACTACACTAGTGAGGACTGGGCGCGACTGCTCGGCGTTGGCAAAGGTAATTTTTATGTCGTCTTCGAGACGCTGAAATCACTAATCTATTGACTAGGAAATGATCTACATGAATTTATCAAAAATTTCGATTTCACCGAAGGCCATGATCTTCCTAATGACGAAGGGGCTGATGGTGAAGTTGAGGAACCCGATGTCGAAAGCGATGACGAATGGGTGGACAGCAACACAGACTATAGCAGTGACTCTGACTAGCTTCTTAACGTACTTTACGTGTACGGTTAGCTAGACTATCAGAGACCGCACTCAACTTGATTTCTCTCAGTTGCTTATTCTCACTTTCCCACATACCAAATTCTCCTCGAAATTATTATCAACGCACCACCATTCCAAATCCGCGCTTGGGGTCTCAGAAGTCGTATTTGACTTGATTGGCTCTCAATTTCTTCATTTACACTTTCACAACACCGAATACGACTTGAAAACTTCAAAAAGCAGTGAAGCATCAACATCCTGGCTCCAGGTCCGTCAGTCTTCCAAGCGCTGAGATTTGCGAGGGGACAATGACGACGAACGACATTTCAACAATTCCGCTCCGCTTTCAACATCTTCACACTACTCAATCCTGATTTTTAGAATCGTCCTCAAATCATGACATCTACATTCACTTGACCACACGTGGCCTGCACCCATTCTACAGAATCATCATTTATCTCCCTACGCCACCTCACTCTCCCAGTCCAACACGCAAGAAGGACCTATGGAATGATCATTGGCGCCTAGTAGGATCTGGTGATCATGGTTGGAAGGCTCTGGAAAACCTTCAGCATATACAAACTTACATCAAAAGTTCTGGTTCGTTCGCGAAGTTTTACTTGCAAGATATTTAATCATATTATCAAATCTGTTGATGTTTATGTACTTGATGTGATCTTCGTACGCCTTGAATTAATTTGTTCTCTATTTTATTTCTCTTTTGAAGTTCACACAATGTCATTGTCAACAGATCACATTGATTTCTCTTGTAAGTTTCAAAGAGCTGGTGTGGGTTTATGTAAAGGGGGAGGGTCTGCATCATCTGAATCTACCCGTTTTCGCGACCTTGTCCTAGGGATGTGAATAAGTAAACAAAGAATCCTACAAATCTTTCTTTTGTTTTCTTTAATTCATGCGCTCAAGACATGGAGTTGAAATGGTTGTGATTATGGCATTCGTAAATGATACAGTATGTGTTCAAACTGCCAAGACTGAAGCATCGAAGCGAGACAATAAACAAATGAGGACCGTAAGAGGACCTAGAAGTGATGACAATGCAAGAATTTAGAAGATTCAAACGAAAACATTTGTGCATGTTGAATGAGTTCAGGAGTTTTCGAGCCAAGAGAGGGAAGAGATAAAAGGCGATACTTGACATGGGCGGAAGACCTTGAGTCTTGACCTCGAGAATTGCCCAGGATGCCGGAGAGTCTTGCAAGAATCGGACGGGGCAAACTCGAACATTCGAAGCTTGTAAATAAAAGAAAACGCCGAGTCACTGATTCAAATAGAAAGGTGCCCGAAATAGTTCCATCAGGGATCATCTTCACCTTTGACCTGCGTTGCACCTCGAGACGACTTACATAAGTGAAGTGTAACTGGTAGTCCGTGCATGAAAGCTAGCAAGCCGATCTCCCTCGCTTGATTTCCTTCCCTCTCCTCCTCAAGCTAGTTGCTAAATATCATCCTTCTACTGACCGTCAACCCCACCACCGCCTCATTTTCCCTTGCACCAACAACCTTCCATCTCTGTTCAGAACACTCTAGGTTGATTAAGCTACACCTTCAGTCACTTTTTGCTCCTCAAACCACCTCAATATCTCGATCTGTCGAGGTAACTTTCTTGTTCCTGCCACACCCTGAAACACCAATCTTCGACACCACCGTGAAGGACAAACAACAACCCAACAAGATGAACAGTCGACGCGGTACACTCCCCACGGGGGTTCCACCGGTCACTTTGATTCCTAGCTACTTTAATCAGATCTTGAACTCGTCAGCGAACGACTCGACCGCCTCGAACGACTCATTTGTGAGCCAAGTTCCGCAGCCCTTTCACCTCAAGGAGGAACACGACTATCCACCCCGAGCCAACTACAAAGTCGAACATACCCGATCTGTCTCTCCTGCTCTTCAATCCACAACATCGAGCGGTCATGATACTCAATCCTCTGCTACCGCAAAGATGTTGAATCCCACTTCCCAACCATACGTCCCTGGAAACTCACCTTTGACGGCTGACACTCAGGTCTTCGAACATCATTATCCGCAGAGACCTCATGAGATGGTGAGCGGTCCTCCTCCTGGTAGCTTCCATAATGCTGGAAGTGGTCAATTTGTCGCTCCTCCCCCAAACTCTCCTCACCCATATGACAAAATGAACAATGGCATGCCTCCCGCGAATGTTCCTCAACAATATGGCAATGTCAACAATGGTATGCCTCCATTTGGACCAAACCAATACGGCGCTATTCGGAATGGCGGTTATAACCCTCGAGTTTTTAACATGCCTCCTGCTCTCCCCCAGATTGATGGACCAGGTCAATATCCAGGTCAATATCCAGGTCACAACCGACCCCCAGAATATCCTCCAACTGCCCCTCACGCTCAGTTCGCAGGTCGCTTTGGCGGTGAAAATGGCCCCGCTCCTAATCCATATGGTCATTATGGTGTTTCTGGAAACTTCAACAATTTCCCTGCTGCCCAACAACCTATGAATCCGGGCTTTGGTGGTTATTCAAATACCAGTTACTCCCACAGCACCTCCCTGACTTCTCCAAGCCACGGCAACAGCCAAATTTCCTCAAGCCAGACAAGCCTCCAAAGCAGTCAATACAACGTCTCTGGCAGGGGGATTGATAATGATCAAGGATATGGACAAGGCTATAACGGTGCTTACGCCCCAGCTCAACCGCCTGTCTACAACAACAGCAATCGATATCAATCGCAGGTTCCAGGTCAAAATCAAAACGGTGGACCAGGATTTGTCAATCCATCACGTCAAGAGTATGGAATTAACAATATGATGGGGCCTCAGGTACTGCATAGTGGCTACGAGCATGTCGCAAAGCCCGTACAATACGCTGAGCAAAACGCCCCGAACTATGGCAACAGCCAAAACAGCACCATCTTCAAGTCCAATCCGGTCTCTCGCTCTCAGTCTCGAAACGAATTCGGCGCTCGAGAGATGTATTCGTCTCGAAACTCAAACGGAGGAGCTACAACACGCTACACATCTCCTGGTCTAAGTGAGAACTTCGAAATGAAGATAGGTGCTGCTCAGTCTGCTGGCCGGAAGTCACCGACTCCTAATCATATCAGTATGGAGGCTCGCCGAAAGACTCCTCCTATTCTTCGATCTCGTCGTGGCCAAACAATCGCTCCGATCGATCAACCACATAAGGAGGTCAAGTCGGCAACTCCGTTAGTGAAAGATACCCTAAAACCCCACGAGCCAACTCCTCAAAAGCCTTATCCTCTCAATATGGCTCTCATTACGGCTAAAGGAAACGATCCCTTCGTCGCCAGCACACCAGTTCGCAAGGTGACCGCTTATAACAATCCATTTGCAACAGCTGTCACACCATTGACAATCATCCGCTCAGAAGAGTTGAAGTCGCCCGAGAATCGTGCAAGCAACCAGTACATACGCTTGACAAACAATGGTACCGGCATGCCTACCGCTGATGAGGCATTGGACTTCAACAATTTGCCATTCACTGAGTATTGTAGAGCTGAGAGCACTGGCCCAGACAATCATGGTGTAGTCAAGATCCGTAATGTATGTTTCCTTGCTGAATTCCGTGGGAGTCTGCTGACCGAACTCTAGATTCCATACAATATTGGCCGTCAAGAGATCATGGCATTCATGGGTCGTAACGCACGCCTTATTCCTGAGTTCGATCACGAGCCAGTGCACATCGTCATGGAGCGAGTCACCAGCAAGACCTTGGACTGCTACGTCGAGTTCATCAACTTTAATGAAGCTGTCAATGCTGTTAATCGTTTCGAGACAAACAGAACCGGTGGACGTGGCGGTAGACTTGGTCAACGTCATGTTGAGATTGAGCTCTCCAGCCAGGATGCTTTGATGAAGGAGTTGTTCCCCAAGGCGAAGAACGTCACATGGCGCGACGGCAGACCACATATCTCTGTAACAGACCCGAATGATATGTATAACTCAGGTTTCCAAGGTTTCGTTTCCAAGGAGGAGTTGGTCATGTTGGTGAAGCATGTTGAGGCTCCACAACGAGTAAGTCAATAACACCTGAAGTCTTGCAATCTGCTGATCAAGCTAGTCTCCATTCTCCAAGGACTGCCCTCAACGCCCATATGAGTGTTTGATCAGCACTTTGCTGAAGGTAATCACCACTTCCCCTATTCTTTCTTCGTAAATCAGAAAATCCTCAATAACTCTCTTTAGTATCCATGGTACATGGTCGACTACATCACAATCGAAGATCGTAACCTCCTTCATGACGCTACGAAGTCCCTTGTCACCTCGTTGAAATTCCACGTTCAGAATCATCGTGATGAGACCCGTCTGACTGGAGCTCTTCTGAAACGTATTTGGCGAGCAGTTCTGGCCTGCCCTGGCTTCACTCCAACCATGAAGGACGACATCATGGTGATCTGTGAAATTGACACCGACTATGCTGTTGAATTTGGCTTGGCTCCTTTCGCTGCAGAATGGCGCTACCTATGGACCATTGGACCGAAGAAGGCGGCTCCGCGTGATGTGCTCATGGTAGGTTCCCACCACTCGATTTAAATTGTTTGCAAAATAGACTTACATTATCCAAGCTTTATATCGGCCTGATTCGAGGAATCACTGTTCAGCAACGACGTCAACTCAGTCTTGCAGAACAAGCTGCCCAAGGAGGTGCTGTCGTGAACGAGAACAAGCTCTTTGGCGAACTTGATTCATTGATCGAGTATCCTCCAAACCTCTCGCAGTGCACATTAGCCGCCGTTGCACAGGCTGAGTGGCTTGCGATTGAGACTGCCTTGCGCCGTGCCCTGACTCCCGCTTTGGAATAATTATAGTCGGTCTGACTTTCCAATGTCTGCGGCGCAGAACTGGAAGTCTCGATGTCGTTGACTTTGACGTTTGTGGATTTCCCCTCTTCAACAGTCTCTTCATTTGACCAATCACTCGTATCTTCTTGATTTTCGATGTCGATTCCTCCGAGGTGTAGTAGGAACAAATCTACTTCGATTTGACGCCAAACATCGCTCCGGCAAGTTTCAGCTTGACAAGACAACAATGTCCGTCACCACAAAACTGTTTTCCCTTCTTCAAAAGCCCGCTATTCCGCTTTCTGCTCCATTTATTATTACTTACTTCAAATGTGTCATTTCATCAGCATCAAATGCGGTGTCAACGAATGGCAATGTGCACTTCGTCCTGAACTTGATACCACACTCTTCCTCCTCAATTTTAGCTGGGATCCCAGTAATCAATTTTCTGAAATCCTGACCTTTTCCGCCCTTAGTCTTTGACTTGGAAAGCAGTGATGATGAATATTAGGTATCTGTTTGTCTGTGATGATGGAAGAAAACGACTTGATGCACCACGCCAAAATGATGGACACAAACTCATGAGCATATAATACACACATACTTACACATGAATATCCCAGTCACTACAAATTCTCTTGCTTGTTTATCATCTGATGATTGATGATCGGCAATGGTTGATGATGGGTGTCAATCTGATGGACTTTGGCTGGACTGCACGTCGTTCTTAGCAACGGGTGAGTATCCTAATGACGGATAGCCGACGATGGATGGGAGACAGACTTCATTTGAGAGCCATCAATTGGTACATTGCGCTTGTATGCTAGAAAATATTATGAGGGGATTCCTCAAACTGATGATGTGTTGTGAATGGCGATGATCTTGTGAGTATGCGTGTGAGATGTGTGGATATGGTAAATTCCGTGACTGAGCTTCCGAGTACGCCAACTGAGACTTTTTTTTTAAAAAAAAAAAAAATTGTCAGTGTATGAATATGAGACAGTCGCCATCTGTCAGGTGATCATTCCAATTTTAAGATGGATTCTTGTTGTTGGCTTATTTGATGATTGATGAAGACAAGAAGCAGGACCAAAGAGCCATTCAAAACCTCAACTTCCCCAAAAATTTCACCCCACCAAGCGACACCCTTGGGCACTCTCACAACCACAACCACAACAGCCTCCGTTTCCTTTTCACGCCTTTAAAAACCTATAACCTCCCTCACTTTTCAATCTTCATAATAAAACTCATATACCTCTCGTCTAACAAAGCCTCGGAATACACACCACCATCCTAAACCAACCCCACCAACATCAAATTTCAACCCCGCCATAAAATGTCTTCACTGCCACAAGTACCACCACCATCCTCATTCACCCACAGAAAATCCAAGATCCTTTCATCCCTCTCAATCCCAGTATCAGAGTACGATGATCTCTCACCAAAGGGCTCAATTGACGTCGGTATTCGCGATCTGATTGATGAGATCAATGGTTTGGATGGATTTGTCACGACGAGCAGTTGTGCAGGAAGAGTGAGTGTGTATTTAGATGGGCAGAAAGGAAACTCCTCTGGTTCCGGTAAGAACTTAGCGGCCGGTGCTGAAGACGGGGAAAGACATGCAGAAGGCGGTGGTGGAGCAGGAGGAAAAGGAGGCGGAAGGTGGTTATTTGTTTCTCATGACCCGGTTGTGTTGGATGAGGTGGTCAGTAAAGAAGGAGGGATTTCAAAATTATTATTTGGGGTTGATCCTCCTCTATGGAAGAGTGGGAATGGGCAGTTGAAGAAGGATAGCAGATTAATTCATTTCAAATTCGAGCCTATGGTATGTCTGTCCCTCCTCTTAAACTGCTTTCACCTCAAAAACACTAAGACTGACAAAAACTACTGTGCTATATAGATCCTACACGTCCTAACCTCTTCCCTCGCCAACGCAAATCTCATCCTCTCCGCAGCCTTGCAAGCCGGCTTCCGGGAATCTGGAGCCTTGAACCTCCTCAGCACTTCTCAAGCTGAAGGTGCGACCCCAATGATAGGAATTCGCTCTATGGGATTATCACTCGAATCGATCATTGGGATTGAGGGTACCACTGGAAAATTGGAATGTTTGACCAATGAGTGGCAGTTGAAGCATTTAGTGGAGATATCAAATGAGAGGTTCAAGGAGAATGAGAAAAGGATCGAGAGGTTCAGAGTAGGGTTATTAGAATTGGTCAATGGTAAGGCGGAGACAAAAGAAGGGAGAGTATGGGGGAGAATGGGAGAACAAGGAAGTCAGGAGGAAGAGGAAGATGATGGAGGGGAAGGCAAAGGCAGAGGCTGCTAGGAGAGAGAAGGAAGAGCGTGCTTCAAAAAGAAGTGAAGAGCAATTCGATATAGTTGGATTGGAGATATAGGTTCAAAATCGAAATTATCAGGAATTGCCGTTCCCAAGTTAAGCTTGGAGATACATATCGACAGACCATATAACGAAGTATACCCATGCAATACTTTAGAAGCTTACACAGGTGTTGAATGTGGTAGTATACTCACAGCAAGAACGGTACTCTCCCAGTTTTGTATCATAAATAAACACATCATTGCATAACTTCCATGTCTTAAAGGTCATGATTATCACATACAGTTCCATAGCGAGGCAACAAACGAGAAACTGGGAAAGCAAAGAGTGCTAGTCAATGCTTGTTAATGAACTTAATTGATCTTTTGATGTCTATCGAAACGATTGTCTGGATCTTTGACAATAATGCATTCCGACCGATATCCGGCAGCTTGTTTTCCTTTAAGCCCCATTCGTGCTCTCGTGCTTTCTACTACCGATACAAGTATTCTACACGCCCGTTATATCTCTCTAAAACTACCGCCACTTTACCTGACCACATTCTCGACCCAAACGCCTTCCAAGCGTCCAACCTCCTTTCTAAACGCCTCAACCTCCTTCCAACAATCCAACGGCCTCCTATCATTTCCTCTTAGACACTTCACAACTTCACTTTTTGCCTTCTCAACCTCCGCATCAACCTCCTTGATCTTCTTTCTCGACTCCAGCTTTTTCTTTAACTCCTTGACCTCATTCTGCACACTCTCTCGTCCCAAATCTCTCAAAGTATCTCCCGCCGATTTCTCTTCCTTCTTGGAGTTTTCGGAGTTGGCTTTCTCGTGCGCGGAGATTTTGCTCGAAAGGCTTTCGAAATCTTTAGTCGCTTGCTCGTGAAGACGTTGAAGTTCGGCATTTACGCGCGATTGAATGTGGAGTTCGAGGGTTTTGGACCGGGTTGAGTCGCTCTGTTTACGCATTCATATTAGCATTCAATCATATACTCGCCCATCAACCCATCCCAAGCTTTATTTCCCAATTGAGAACTCAAACGTACTTCAGAACTGCTCTGCAATTCATCCACCAATGCGCCCGAGAACCTAACCGGACTTTCGCTACTCCCAAAAGATCAGCTAACGTCTAGAGGATTCAATTGATCAATTGATCAAGCAATTGGAGACTTACGCGGTCCATACTTGGGACTTTGGCGATTCGGCAGGTTTGGATGTGTTTGAACCCATTGTGGTGAGTTGGAGGGTACCGAATGATTACGAGACCTTGGTTGGGGGATGGAGATGGGGAAGAGCTCTGAATTTCACGTTCACGATGTTGCCCGGCTTGGCGAGTGATGCGGCTCAAAAATGCAAGCTGATTGTTGTCGAACATTCAAACCTAGGATTTAAGGCAGAACACACACACTTTGGTGGCAGGAAGTAAGCTAAAATCTGAACGCAATGACGATTTTACTGGACAGAACTACGAACAAGATAAGACGACCGCAATCCTACTGATTGTTTATATATCGAAATGTTCCCTCCCTGTCGTCGTTCGAAAATCATATGTGATGAGCTACAGAGCACATCCATCAACCTAAAAGACTTCGATTTGCAACTGAGCGGAATTGACAGTATATCTTCAATTCGCCCTGACTAGAAGTCCAACTGCTGTACCTCAATCATTTTTCAACATGGCCTTAATATTATACTTACTGCCAGCTGTGGTAGCAATTCTCATACTCTACATTGTAGTTTCAAACGCAAGGCAAGCGGCAAAGGCGAAATCTCTCGGATGTCAATCCGCACCATTATTTCGACCTTGGGATTTCTTTGGCGTCCAAAACTTCAAAATCGAGTTAAACGGAATGAAGACAAACCGCCTGTCCGATGCCTTCCTCAGTCGCAAGAATGAAATGAGCACAAAGCTCGGACGAGACTGCAAGACATTTCGAATCAAATACCCACCTGGAGATACGTGGTACTACACCTTTGATCCGAAGAATCTCCAGGCAGTCCTGGCGACTCAATTTCAAGATTTCCAGCAGCCCGCGGCCAGAGTTGGTGCGCTTGAGCCGCTTTTTGGCCTTGGTATTGTAGGTGATATGAGACGAAAAACAAGTACAAAGCTAATCTTGCCAGTTCACATCGAATGGGCCTAGATGGGAACAT
The DNA here is from genome assembly GCA_037074945.1 of Tetracladium marchalianum. Taxonomy (NCBI): domain Eukaryota; kingdom Fungi; phylum Ascomycota; class Leotiomycetes; order Helotiales; genus Tetracladium; species Tetracladium marchalianum. The sequence goes on from JBAMDN010000343.1 coordinate 17,965, forward strand.
TCTCGAGCTCTTCTAAGACCTCAGTTCATGCGTGATCAGATAGCCGATCTTGACCTCTTCGAAACACACATGAAAGATCTTTTTGATGCCATCCCAGATGCCGTGGAAGGTAGTGACTGGACGCCGACTTTTGATCTCCAACCGCTATTTGAACGCTTCACAATCGATACTGCCACAGAGTTTCTCTTCGGTGAAAGTGTACAGAGCCAGCGAGATGACAGTACTGATTCGAGCACTGCTCTGTTCACGAAGAAGGAGAACATGCAGTTCGTAGAGGCATTCTACGCCGCACAGAAGACGACGGCGAAGTCTATGATCTATGGTGATATGTACTGGCTCGTGCACAACAGCGAGTTCAAGGAACAGTGCAAAGTTGTTCACAACTTCGTCGATACGTTTGTCGAGCGCCGTTCAAGGGACATTGGCTCTAACGAAAAGCCGAAGACTGGCAAGTACGTTGTCCTGGATGCTATTATCGCCGAAGAGCAGGATCCAAAGGCGCTCCGTTCCCAGTTGTTGAATATCCTCCTGGCAGGCAGCGACACCATCTCGGGAACGCTTGGATTTCTTTTGGCCTCGTTGGCACAATATCCTCGGGTTTTCAAAACACTTCGCGGCATCGTCATTAATGAATTTGGATCATTCGATCAGCCGAAAGGGATCACACTCAGCGGACTCAAGAACTGTACCTACCTGCAATGGTGCTTGAATGAAGTGCTTCGAGTCTATCCTGTACTGCCAGTAAACTTCCGTGAAGCCGCTAAAGATACGACACTGCCTGTCGGTGGTGGTCCCGATGGGAAATCACCAGTCTTCGTACCGAAAGGTTACCTGGTTGCTTGGGAGGTATGATTTTCTCTCATCGTCCCTCTAATTTATGCTCCTCTTCCTCAATACTAGATCCTCTCATCCATCATCTTCCTCCTTGCCACTAACACCGCTCCCTCATAGCTCTGGACCATGCACTGCGATCCCGAATTTTGGGGATCCGACGCCGACGAATTCAAACCCGAACGCTGGGAAGGACGTAAATTTGGCTTCAACTACCTCCCATTCAACGCCGGTCCTCGAATCTGCATTGGACAACAATTCGCCCTTGCTGAGGTCGCCTATGTGACAGTCAGATTGCTTCAAAAGTTCGACGCGATTGATAGATCAGCCTTGCCAGATGGACGGTTCCCGTGTGATTGGAAAATGGTGGACAAAGTGGCTGGGGGCGTGAATATAAAGCTTCACAGGGCAATTAGTGAGTTCTGATTGTGTTGTTGAAATGGTCTTTGCTGGGTAAAGACCTACTTTTGAAAGGAATAGGAAGTAGCTTGGGTTTGTTAGGGCTAGAGCAGTCATGGCTACGGCCGTCGCTAGTCGTGGTGTTCGCTAAGTCTTTGACCGATGAGCCTGCATTCAGGTGACCTAGCTTAAATATTCAAGCTCGTGCCCATATGAAATTTAAGGAAACATACAATACGCAGTGTATCAACAAGTGATATATCGACCTAGTGTCTATTCCTTTCCAAAAATAGATATGTAATTGCCTTACTATAGTACCTCACTTGCCTCCTCAAAGAAGCTAGACTCTCTTTACCTAAAGTTCCAAAACCCAGAAGACAAAAATCCTCTCCCTAAAAGCCCAAGTTAGATCACCAAAACAATGTTCTGTTCCGTTCTGTTTACCTTACCCCTCTATCCCTCCAACATCCAACATCAAACATCCAACATCCACACTTCAAAATCCATAGGACCATGACCCCTCTTTGACCATTCTTCCATCATCCAGCTCATCCAGCTCATCCTTCCACCGAATTTGCCCCTCTTCCAAGTTCCACCAGAAGAATCTGTACCTTCGTCCTTCGTACAGTACGCAGGGGAAGTGGATATCTGCTTACGTTCTTCCGTTCCGAAACACCACCCTCCCCTCTCCACCTCACTTAACCAGGATCACACATTCGGTACCGAACTTTCCACTCATACCTTCATCCTACCCGTCAAAACTATCCAAAAAACGAAAGTTGGAAGCGAGACGCCTCCTCCTCCCTGCACTTTAATATTTGATTATTTCAGGACCCTGAGCCGACCATTGCCCTCCGACGAGAATGTTTCGAATTCTTTCGAGGCTGTTTACCTCCGCATGGTTATCTTTTCCTCGAAAACAATAATGCGCGGCTGTCGGCTGGGTGGGTTAAAGTTTGTTTGGTCGTACCGAGTGAGATAAGAACTTGAAAGGATGATAGGAGAATTCTGGAAACATGACTAATTTTGGAAAACGTTGGAGAAAGCGAGCCGCTTTGTCCTTTGTAATTTGGGGAAGGACGGATATAATTTGCGTAAGGCATAGGGCGGTAAATTGTTCTTGCCCAGTTGACGGGAGGATGAGGAACCGCAGTATTAGAGATGGTTGATTCTGGTTTTTGAGAGTACAGCATCATTATCTCGGAAGTCACAATCTTCAGGAATCATTTTTATCATCAATCCAAATGAAAATTGAGTGGTATCTCTAAGTGTGTTGGGTAAAATTTGTATATACAATTGTAGTCTTTTGTACCCTGAGGTTTCTAATATCCCTCTTTACCTCTCTCCGTCCCTCGGGCTCTGTCTCTCGACGCTCTCCCCTCCTTCGATCTATAGAATGTACAGTGTCTACGCTATGCGTTACGCCTCGCTTGAATTACAAAAAAGTATACTATGTGCAAGAAATTCGTTTGTGGGGGATGAGAATGGAGGAAGAGTCACATCTCAAAAAATCCCTCCACCTTCCTTCCCCTTCTCCATTTGATTATCCAACAACTCCATGACGTGGTCATCTCAATCATTTTGTGCGAAAGAAAGTAGATTACCAGGTAAAACTCTCCTCGATGTAGTCGACGACGCCATCTTCCTGCACATCTCGCACCGCCTCGCGCACGTTGTCTTGAAGACCGCCGGGTCCGCAGACGGTGACGCACATGGCACCGGCTTGGTTGTGGACTTCGCTTTCGATGAGGGTCTTGATGTTAGGACGACCGGGGTACATCATGACGGTCGCGGAAGGGGATACGATCTCCTTGGGATTCTTGGGTCGTGTAATGAAGAGTTTGATGGTGAGAACGTCTCTGCGGCCAGGCATGGAGAGGATCTTGTCCATCCATGGGCGAACCCACTCGAGCTGTTCGGCGTCACGAACAATCCAGATGAGTACAATCTTTCTTGTTGCGACGGTGAAGTTGTGGAAGCCAGCTGTGAGGTGGCGGACGTATGGCAGTTGGTGAGTGATTCCTGAAGCGCCGGCAACGAGAACGACGTGGCCGTATGAGTCAAGGGAGTGGTGACCGGAGTAAGGTCCTTCGAGAGAGGCCTTGACTGTCCAAGCGCGAGGACTGCATTCGTTTGCTCGATTGAATAACCTTCTTGTGAGACCAGTCTGGGCTTGAATCACAAAGGACACATCGGTGACTGTGTCGTCTCGGCTGACCTTGACGTCTGAGAATTTCTCTGTGATAGGGAGGATTCCGTCCTTGGAGATGTGGTCAACCCAGGCAATTGAGAATGGGTGGGTTTCCCAACAGTTGATACCACCAAATCGGAGGTAGGCGTGAGTGCCTGGCTTGATATCCATCCTGATTGGCAAATGCATGGTAACCCGGCAAGCATCTCCTGGAAGAGCTTGGACTGTTGCTTTGGTCCATCCCTTGCCCTTGCGGCCGTAGTTGTTGTGGAGGAGAAGCCACATCCTGGCGAGACGATCTCCAAGCCAAAGGAAACCAACTGCTTGGATGTATGGAAGAACGGGTAGCTTGTCGATCGCGCAGTGCAAGTAGGTTGTGACGATTGCGATGACAGCAAGGATAATGTGGACGTTCAAGAAGGTTTCGTAGAAAGCGTGGCGAATGGGGGAAGGGGAAAGGCCGAAAAGCAAGATCATAGCTCCAGTACCAACACAGCCCCAACCGATGAAAGGATTTGTAGACATCGACACCCAGACGCCAGACCATCCGTCACCTGAGACCTTGACATAGTACCAACAAATCGTGTGGATAACTGACTCCAAGACTACCATCCTTCCCATCCATCTGTGCAACAAATTGTAGGTATCGAAACTGATCTGGAGCAGGCCAATGAGAGGGTTGTTGCGTCCAGCGAAAATCACGAGTGCAATCATGTTGACGAGGGCCATCATTCCAGTCCGGCCACGAAGCTCGGCAACCACAACATAGTGATTCTTGATGTTGAAGTTGAGCTTAGCGCAGTAGATGAGATTGGCGAGAATGTATGCGACGAGAATGAGAGAATGGAACCTGGAAGGGATGCATCCCATGTTACCTGCCGCGGACAGTTGGATCTCGCGGTTGTGTCTCTTGCCTTTTAGAGGGGCATAGAGCAAATGCTTCTTTATTTTCCAGTGCCAATTCGCGCGGTTGACCGCCCAGTATCGCTGCTGTTCGCCTGAAAGCCCGATTGCCGATAGATGTCGTAGGTGCTTGTTGATACGGGAGTACATGCGAACAAAGAGGACGAACATTCCGATGACTCCTAAACTGGCCCAATGAATATCTCTGAACATATAATTTGATACTTGATCGACACCGTTGAGCATGGTGGAGTATTGACTGATCTCTCTCCAGGCGGTATCGTTCCTTGTTCCGTTGGGAGCGACGTGCGCGCGTTCGAGGATGTGTTTGATTGCCGAGGAGGCGTAATGAGAGGCATGGCGAGCCGCGTGGTTGTGAGAAGCCGCCATCTTGAAAGAGCGGATTTGAAAACGTTAGGGAAGAAGCAAAGCTGTATTCTGTTCTTGAAAAGCGTATATCTGTTTTGTCTTTTGTGGTGAGGTAATCTAAAGACAGGTCAGATTGATGAGAGAAATATCGAGGGGCGGGGATTACTTACGTTCGAAGACCAAGATGAATCAAAAGTTAAAGTAGGTAACTTTGGCGTGGCTATTGTTTGCGAACAAAGGAGGGGACAATGTGATTGTAGATAATTTGCATGTTGTGTCAAAGAGTGTGTTGTTGAAGCGAATGGCAAGGAAAGGCTATTGATCAACAACAGCACAATAGCAAGCAGCAAAAGTACAAGAAAGCAACGACGGTCTATTGTCAGGTCAAACGAAGGTGATGATCAGCGATGATGTCCACGTCAAGATCGGTACCAGCTCAAGGTCTTTATTCGATCTTGACTCGACCAGATGCGTGGGGAGGTGAGAGCGGTGCTTGTTGGAGTGGATCCCAAATAGAATTGCAGGTAATATAAGTGAGATCTGGGCAGGGGGGATTTCGACAGTCTGAGGGTTCAACCCAGGGATCTCGACTGACAGCGGGTATTGATTGTGATAAAAGCAAGGCGCTAGGTCGACTTGGGGAGGATTCGAAGACTTGGTTGCCAAAAGGGTCGTCGAGCAGGGTGAATATCAGATGGAGAGTTCCGGCACGTAGCCGAAGAAGGCTTGGAATCCTCGTGGTTTTTTGGGCCAGGCGGTTGTTGACCCCGCAATTCGTTACAGAGTTTTGGTGAAAATAGCAATTTGAAGTGGAACAGCACCTAGACGATATTCATGGGGGCTGGTCGTGGAAGAATGGAATGTCGTCCTCCTGGGATTTGTTGTGGTGTTGTTGAGAAGGGGCTGGATCACGAATCTAGGGATGCACACAGTGCTTTTTTCGATGCTGAGAGGAAAGACGACCACGGAGAGACGCTACTTCAACGAGAGACTAACAAACAGAGAGAGGACCGAGCAAAGAGCACAAGAACACATGAGCATAAGAGCATAAGAGCAAAGATTTGATCCGAAGATAGCGAGAGAGATGGCATGAGGTTGAATTTGGCGACGACCAACGCACCGTATTTCCATCTTTTTTCGATCTCTAGCTTGACCGCCACCCTTTTGCTAGCGCACGATTCTCCCAGCCTTCGTACTGGGGACAGCGCCGCAAAAGCCTATCAGTCAACGTCAACAACGGCTGAGAGGACAGCCCCATGTCACAGCTTGTCAGATTTGGTGGACCGGAGTGGCTCTCGACCCAGGTCGCCGTGGAAGGGCAAACTTTGGAAGCGGTTGGTCTTCCGAACTGCTGCCAGGCACCGCGCTGTGAGTGGCTGCATGTTTTGAAACCTGCTGGAATGTATTTCAGGGGCGAGGCTGCATAACCCTTTTGATTGGGAGGATGATGAGCTGTTGTTGCCCCTCGGCTGATGGCCTGTGGTACTGACGGCTGCACTCGTCCAGTCATTCCAGGTCAGTTGAGAGCAGGTCTTCCATTGTGTAGAATGTATGACCAAGAGACAAGGGAGACAGAGAGACGGAGAGACAGAGAGAGGGAGAGACAGAGAGAGGGAGAGACAAAGCATCATCCATTGTATTTTGAGACTGAAAACGTGGTCAACCAAGAGTTCCACTCAATAATCATCACAAGCGAAATGTTTGTCGTTTTTTCGGTAGCGGCCGACAGGATCCTCACCAACCCTACCTCGCCTGTTTCAAACAGACAGGTCCAAGAGGACTTGCTTCCTAATTTGAGCAGCCCAAGGATCAATCAACAACGCCTAGAATGCGAAAATATTGGCCTCATATCGGCTCCTCCATCCTGAACCAGAAGACGAACAAGTCCCTTGTCTCTGTCCCGTGCAGAGATCCCAGCTTACGAAGGTACCATGGTTGAAGTTCTACTGTATCTATGTATCTATTGTTATTTTCATTAAATTGATTGCCTCCTCCCCCCTTTCGAGTTTCACAAAACAACTGCGCCTGCCTGCGTAAGTATTCTATCAAGCGCATCATTCCTCACGCCATGATGGGCAGATTCACAAAGGACTGTCACCCACGAATGGTCTCATCTGTCGGTATGATGACCTGGACAAGTTGACATCAACATCAGACGGTGATGGTGTAGAACGACACACAATGAGAGGCGTACACTGCTTTGTTTCAAGCCCCGAAACACCTGGAAGGAACATCCAATCGCTACCAACGAATACATTGTTCAACGAACGTAAATGACAAGTATCATCTCTTCAGTCGCGCTTTGCCCTCCAATCTGGTGTGATTTGGCCCTGTCCCACTCAGTACTGCCGTCAATCCGTCATTGCATCTTGCGAGTACTCCAAAATTCATGTCGTGACGAGTCGCATGAATTGAGCGGCAACATAAATTGCAAGTACAAGCAAGATTGTGTGCCGCAGCAGATAGAGATTTCACCATCAAGCGCCCTGCTAATCGCCGGTCCCAAGTACAGTACATCATTTCATGCCCATTTCCATACCCGCACGGTATAGGATAAGCAAGACATCGGTCTTGTGTCCCTCATCCTCTTGTCAATGAAAGAATCTTCCATAAACCTGACGTACCCAAATCAAGTTAGATTTCTGGAGGCACCTAATGTGCTGACTTGGAGCAAGACACATGTACGTAGGTACAATACGGCTGGACCTGAGACCTGAGAGTACCCAACTTGTACACGCCATGATGATGTACCTGCATAGGATTGACAGGACAGCGGTTCTATTTTCGTCTTGTCTTCCTTCTCACACAAAACTGTCATCGAAAAACATGTCCCAATTCAGGTTATTACCAAGATTTCGGTAAGGAATCACCAATCCGGAACCAAAAAGCATGGTCAGAATACGAAGGCACGACCTTCAGATTCTTCTTTGCTACTTCTTTGCTTACAAGAGGACATGAAAGTTTTCTTGGGCAGATCACAACTTGTTCGTTACATCTCCTGTTGTTTGTTTGCGCACAATGCCGGTACATAGGTACAAAACAGAACGAGTGCACTTGAAGGCACCACAACATGAGTCGCTAAGCCGAGCGAAAAGTGGGGAAGTTGGCGCCCCGCATTCGACATATCAGCACAGCACCTTTGGAAAATACTTCCAGTGACGGATGACTCAAGTAGTCTAATACTTTGCACTCCAAACTCTCCTTCCTAAAAAACATCCCTTCATAGTAAGTTCCGGCATTGTTGTCTAGCACCGCCCAATTCCAAAAGGCGCCGTCGAAAGCAATACAGAAAGCAATACAGAAAGCAAAACACAAACTTACCCCAGAAAAAGGAATTGACTGTAACCCCGCCATCCTCCAAAATGCCGATGTAAACAATCTCCCCACTACTTCACTCCGAAGAAAGATTGCTAATATTCGATACTAAAGGTTGAAAGATCCCTCGACGAAGTACAAACGCTTCCCTCCTCTTAAGCTCGAGAATAGGCAATGGCCCAGCAAGACCATTGACAAGCCCCCACGTTGGCTCTCTACCGATTTGCGCGATGGCAACCAGAGCTTAGTTGATCCTATGGTATAACCCGAATCTCCTCAAATTAGAAAAGTCGAAGGAGCTAATCGCAATTTTCTGCAGGACGGCGAACAAAAATGGAAATACTTTAAGATGTTAGTCGAGCTTGGATACAAGGAAATCGAGGTCTCCTTTCCGTCCGCCTCCCAAACCGACTTCGACTTCACCCGTCGCCTTGTCGAAACTCCTGGCGCAGTCCCAGACGATGTATACTTGCAGGTTCTCTCACCTTGCCGGGAAGAGTTCATCAAGCGTACGGTGGAGTCTCTCAAAGGCGCAAAGAAAGCCCTTCTACACATTTACCTTGCGACAAGCGAATGCTTTCAACGCATTGTATTTGGCTTAACCGAAGATGAGGGTTTGGCTCTGGCAGTCAAGTGCACAAAATATGCGAGATCAATCACAAAGGACGATCCAGAACAGGCAGGCACAGAATGGGCGTTTGAGTTTAGTCCTGAGAATTTTTCAGATTCGAGCCCAGAATATGTCATCCGAGTATGCGAAGCAGTCAAGGAAGCATGGGGCCCTTCAGTCGAGAACCCAATTATCTTTAATCTCCCAGCAACGGTAGAAATGTCGACTCCAAACGTTTACGCAGATCAAATCGAGTACTTCTGCACACACATGTCTGAACGAGAAAAGATCTGTGTCAGTCTCCATCCACACAACGATCGCGGATGTGCAGTCGCTGCTGCTGAATTGGCACAGATGGCAGGAGCTGACAGAGTTGAGGGCTGCTTGTTTGGAAATGGAGAGAGAACTGGAAATGTGGATCTTGTTACTCTCGCCCTCAATCTTTATACTCAAGGAATCAATCCACAAATTGATTTCTCAGATCTTGGACGAGTCATCGATGTGGTTGAGGTCAGCAACAAAATCCCAGTGCATCCAAGAGCTCCTTACGGAGGTCAGCTTGTTGTTTGTGCTTTCAGTGGATCCCATCAAGATGCCATCAAGAAGGGATTTCAATTACGAAAGAAGGATGGAGCAACCGACGAAAACATATGGCAGGTGCCATATCTACCACTCGACCCTCAAGATATCGGACGTACTTATGAAGCTATCATTCGTGTCAATTCTCAAAGTGGCAAAGGTGGTGCATCTTGGATTATTCTTCGAAATCTCGAACTTGATCTTCCTCGCGGTCTCCAGGTTGCCTTTAGCAAGATTGTACAAAAGCAGACGGAGCAAGTTGGCCGAGAACTTCTGTCGAAGGAAATTACAGATCTCTTTGAGCAAACCTATTTTTTCCGAGAAAACCCTCGCTTCAAGCTTGTGGACTATTCTATTAGCACCGATCGCTCAACGTCTCCTGCTCCTCCTGCCCCAGGTAAATCGCAAGATACCACAAATCTCAAGAGACGGTTCGAGGGTGTGATCTCAGTCGACGGTGTTGAACACACGCTCAAAGGAATTGGAAATGGTCCAATCTCAAGTTTGGCCAATGCCCTTGGATCTTTGGGTATAGATCTCCAAGTCGCTGACTACAAGGAGCATGCCATCGGAGGTGGTGCTGATGTCAAGGCGGCTTCGTACATTGAGTGTACTGCAGCTGGTGCTCCCGGAAAGGTATGGGGTGTAGGTGTTCACGAAGACGTTGTCCAGAGTTCTTTGATCGCTCTTCTGAGTGCTGCAAGTAATGTAAGCACATCTTTTCAACGTCACAACTGACGTTGTCCATTTCAACTGATACTAATCGTTTATTAGTTCATCGCCAGCAGACCGACAACGCCTCTCATCTTTCGACCAAAGCATGGATCAACTTTGAGCCAAGACCTTGATCTTGATCGAAGTCCTCGAGCCAATGGCAATTTGTCTAGTCCAAAGCCTACATCAGCCTCGAAAAATGGTGTTGATGCGGTCGGTGTTCTCGAGGCAAAAGCCATCGGTGTATAAGTGACTGAAGTTGGGATGGCACTGTGCTGGAGACAGATGCGGGACGGGCCTTTCTTAGGATGGCACTGATGGAGGGGTCGGATATGCTTGCTAGCAACAGGGGAGCGCATCACATCATGGCGAACAAAAGTGAACTTGTTAACATTCAGATTGAAAATCGTTGCATTTGCGAAGGGCTATGACAGACTAATCAATTTTCAATTTTCCAATTTAATTACACCTATACTGAATTTATGGCCTGAAAAGTTTGACCGCCAGAAATCCGCTAGTGTGCTTATGTAAGCTTCGCCAAGATATTTGCAGAGCCCTGGAGGTGGGTTGTTTGTAGAGCGCGTGAAATTGGACACAAAACAATAAATAAAACATCTCACGTTGGCAAAGCCTTCTCGCTGACTATTGACGGTTCTTGACGCTCTTTCTGTCTCCAATAACGGCTACATAACCTTATTTCCTTCACGGGTTACAGCATCTGCAAGCGACGCTTGGAACCTGTAGAACCGACGAGATCCGTGAAGAAGTTCGTTCGCTTGGACAACCAGACCTCCAGAGAATTCAACAACCTCAATCCCTCCTTTCCACTCTTCTAGCCAGTTTCGTCTCGCTTCCAAGAGACATCTTTCCAACCCCCAACAGCCCGATCTATACATCTTACCCTTCCCCGCCTCAAAGAGACTTCAAACGCAGCGTTTAGGCTGTGAACCGCGACCATGGACGTCAACTCGGTGTTGTTAAACACCTTCTCCGCCGGTTTGAGAACCTCCTTTTGGTCCCTCTCTCAGATCGATGGCTAATCTTTGCAGATGCCACAACTCGTAACGCAGCTGAGCAGCAGCTGAGCCAGGCTGCGGAAACTAACTTTGTAAGTATCCCACCCCTGACCACACAACTCCTATCTAGGGGGATCGATCCCTCTAACATCTCAATATAGTCCGGCTATCTCGTTACCCTCGTACAAGAACTTGCCAACGAAGAAGCTCAAGGTCCAGTCAGAGCTGCTGCTGGTATCGCCCTCAAGAACGCCTTCACCGCGCGTGAATTTGCTAGGGCTCAGGATTTACAGGAGAAATGGATCAAGCAGGATCAAGAGACAAAGACTCGCGTGAAGGACCTGGCGCTACAGGCTTTGGCCTCCGCCAACTCACAAGCCGGACAGGCAGCTGCCCAGGTTATTGCGTCGATAGCCAGCATCGAGCTGCTTCACGATCAGTGGCCAGAGCTTATGCCCACCTTGGTGCGAAATGTTGGAGAAGGCGGTGACCACCTGAAGCAAGCTTCGTTGACCACCATCGGTTTCATCTGCGAGAGCCAGGACACAGAACTTCGAAGCAGCTTGGTTCAGCACTCGAATGCCATCTTGACTGCCGTTGTCCAGGGTGCACGAAAGGAGGAAACAAATCTCGAGGTTCGACTTGCCGCTATTCATGCTCTTGGCGACTCTTTGGAGTTCGTAGACAACAACTTCAAGAATGAGGGAGAGCGTAACTACATCATGCAGGTCATCTGCGAGGCTACACAAGCTACAGATTCGAGGATACAACAAGGTGCTTTTGGCTGCCTGAACAGGATCATGGCATTGTACTACGATCTGATGCGCTTTTACATGGAGAAGGCACTGTTTGGTCTTACCATTATGGGAATGAAGAGCGAAGAAGAGGATGTCGCAAAGCTCGCTGTGGAGTTCTGGAGCACAGTTTGCGAAGAGGAAATTGCCATTGAGGATGACAATGCTCAGGTATGTTTTCACATGTTAGAGCGTCCGGCGCCGGCTAATTAGAATCCTACAGGTCGAATCCGTGGATCAAATGCGTCCTATCTTCCACTTCTGTCAGGTTGCAACCAACGAGGTGGTGCCCGTTCTCTTGACACTATTAACAAAGCAAGATGAGGATGCTGGTGACGAGGAATACAACATTTCGCGTGCCGCCTACCAATGTCTTCAACTCTACGCTCAAGCCGTTCAAGGCATGGTTATCCAGCCAGTTTTGGCTTTCGTCGAGACCAACCTCCGTTCTGAGTCGTGGAACAATCGTGATGCTGCCGTGTCCGCATTTGGTGCAATCATGGAAGGTCCTGAGGCCAGCGTCATTGAACCAATTGTCAAGCAAGCTCTCCCAGTTATTATCAAGATGATGGAGGACCCAAATATTCATGTCAAGGACTCGACTGCTTATGCCCTTGGTCGCATCACCGAGGCATGTTCGGAAGCCATCGATCCAAATGTGCACCTCCCTGTACTGATCAAATCTCTTTTCGACGGTTTGGTCAGCAGCCCGAAGATGGCAGGATCTTGCTGTTGGGCTTTGATGAATCTTGCCGAGAGATTTTCTGGAGAAATTGGATGCCAACAAAACCCTCTCACCCCTCACTTCAACGAGAGTGTCACTCATCTTCTCCAAGTTACCGAGAGAGGCGATGCCGACAACCAACTCCGAACTGCAGCATATGAGGTTCTTAACACTTTCGTTCAGAATGCTGCCAATGAGAGTCTGAAGCCAGTTGCCGATCTTTCAGATATCGTCATCAAGCGTCTTGAGAACACAATCCCTCTCCAGACCCAGGTTGTCAGTGTCGAGGACAAGATCACTCTTGAGGAGATGCAAACTAGCTTGTGCACAGTTCTTTTGGCCATCATCCAACGTCTCGAGAAGGATATTGCTCCTCAAGCCGACCGCATCATGACTGTACTGCTACAAATTCTTAACAGCGCTGGACCAAAGTCAAGCGTTCCAGATGCTGTTTTTGCAACTGTCAGCAGTTTGGCCAATGCCCTTGAGGAAGGTTTCACCAATTACATGGAGGCCTTCTCTCCATTCCTTTACAATGCTCTCGGCAACCAGGAAGAGCCAGCATTGTGCTCTATGGCTATTGGACTTGTCAGCGATATCACCCGTTCCGTTGGAGCACCTTCCCAGCCATACTGTGACGCATTCATGAACTATCTCTTGAACAACTTGAGGGTATGTTATTTTCTGCCGTCTTTTCTGTGTTAAAGTTCACTTTGGATTATGCTAACCATTTTCAGAGCACTGCTCTTGCCAACCAATTCAAGCCAGCCATCCTTCAGTGCTTCGGCGATATCGCAACTGCCATTGGTGGACATTTCGAAACCTATCTCTCTGTTGTAGCGCAAGTCCTCCAACAAGCAAGTGGCGTTGTAGCCAACCCAGATGGCTCCTTCGAGATGTTTGACTATGTCGTCTCATTGCGAGAGGGTATCATGGATGCTTGGGGAGGAATTATTGGTGCTATGAGATCCAGCCAGAAGGGTAAGCTACTTGGGTCCTAAGTAAAACCAAATGCTAACAATTACCAGCTGATCATCTTGCACCATATGTGGAGTCTATCTTCTCGCTTCTCAATGTCATCTCGAATGACCAAAATCGTAGTGACGCTCTCATGCGCTCCGCCATGGGTGTTATTGGGTACGTTCTTTTCTCCGCTTCTTCAAGGGTCGAACTAACTCATTTCCTCAGTGACATCGCTCTCACCTTCCCTGATGGCCAGTTCACCAGCTTCTACCGCTCAGACTGGCTTACGGCGATGATCAAGTCAACCCGGCAAAACACCGAATATGGCACCCGCACCATTGAGACCGCACGATGGGCTCGCGAGCAAGTCAAGCGCCAAATCGGTGGTACTCAGGGTATGCTCCAATCCTGAGCCGTCTAATCGTTACCATCGTGTGCGTCTTGAAAGTTAATTCTTTTAAATCCACACCTGGCATTCGAGCAGACACCCAACCTTTGCAAGTATCGACTTCCTTGCATTCGTCACATCGCCTTCCTTTCACCTTTCAGTCGGTCATCAAAGAGGGGTTTGTCCTCGACCGGTCACTTGCGGAGTTTTTCTATGTTATCCCCCAGCGCAGTCTTAATCGCCCTATCGACCGCTTGCTTGCTATCTCGACCATCCATCAACTTTTGAAATCGAAGTTTATACATCGAATCCACCGAAGTCGTTTGAGACTCGATGTCGATTATCGAAAGAAACCAGGAATGGCGCAGAACCCACGTTTTGCCAGCACAAATCAGCACCAACAACACAAACCAGCACGATACAGCACCATCAGCCCTTTTTGTAAAAACACAAATCCCACCCCCATGTTCACGCATTGCACCACACCGCGCCAATACCCTTACACCGACGCGACTTGTTTCATTCTCAACGATAGACGAAAACCTCCCTCTCGAAATTTTTTAAAAGAGGGGGGGTTACGAAAGAGCGAGCGAAAAGATAGCACGATCCCAATGTCCCACCGAAGAAGAAATCTTGTAGGTACCGCGTATACCAGCATCTACACCAGTTGCGAAATTACGAAGTTTAATGTAAGAGCGTTTTTTCTCTTTCAATGAGCGACCGCTTTGGGTCCATTGGAAGTTATATTACGCTGGGTGGCGAATTGGGAAAGAAAAGATAGGGTGATTTGCATTCATTCCCGAAGATTGAGAGGCGCAGGAAAAAGGATAGAGTCAAGTTTAAGTAGACGATGGCTTTTACGTCCTTTTTTATATGGGTGGAGGGAGTATATATTTGCAGAAAGGTCCAAACCTGGAGAAGAAGAGATGGAATAGGAAAGAAGGGCTCTTTTGAAAATGTGTCAAGTGGTACATGGAAGGTTCTTTTTTGTTTGTTTAATCACTTTTTCGGAGATGGGTTTGGATTTTTTTGGTGAGTGTAGAGGAATAAGAGAATGGGACCTTGTGGTCGTGGTGGTTGATGATGAAGAGAGTGAAAGAGAGATGATGGGAAGTGAGACGAGAGAGTGAAATGAAATTATTCCCCCTTATATTTTATATTTTGACGTGTGCGGTGTCTCAATGATTGTTTAATTGTGAGTTTCAATATTTGTGGGTTACGTGAAATGTGTCTGTAAGATTTACATCACTTGCAGTAATTGTTATGTTCACACTCAGTGGACTTCCACTAGTACATATGCTGCTGCATGCTCTAGCATAGAATCACTGAATTTTAATGCTTCTTTTTACAAAGCGTCATTGCAAACAGTATGCATCTACCTCCCCACGCATCAATTTCTTGACCTCATCTCCTTCAGTACATACTCAAGCGAGTCTTAAAAACAAACACCATGCACACCTCCCACTCCTCTCAGAACTTAAAGCTCAAAAAGAACTGTACAAATCTCATCCTTCTCAAACCCTACTCCCTCAAAATCCCCTTCTTCCCCATAAGCGCCTCCATAGCCAGCGGCCCACAGATAAACATCTTCTCCTTCTTTGAAGCGAGCAGTTGTCTTTGTCCCTCTCTCCCCTAAGATATCTCTCAACAAGGCTATGTGACGAGAGAGTTCCTACCGTCACCGTTCCCTCGCCACTACTATTAGGTCCATTACCACTATCAGTAGGATGGCCAAAGGTATACACCATCGTCAACCTCTTTTCGTTCTCATCATCACCAAACATCTTCTCCAACCCCTCCCACTCCTCTTTCAACAATACTGACCAGGTGCGTAGAAAGTTCACTATTAGTGTCTAACTTCTAGTCATCTTCAAATTCATGTCACCTTGTTGCTCCGTTTTCAAGGCTTGGGCAAAAGAAAAAGGGTATGAAGATTATTGTCACTACTTCGCTAAGCATAACGTTATACCACACCTGAGAATACGAAGACAGATACGCATTGAATGATTCTAAATTATTCTCACTCCTGATTCCATCCATCATTTCTATGGTCTATGTAACCAACCGAAGACTCGAAGAATCATCGTCGTTCAATGGCTGCTTTCGGCTCAGAAACAGATCGTGTTCCTGGCTTTGGGTAGCAACGAAAGATCTCATAGCGGCACCCAGCGTAATCATAACGTCCTTCGATTGTGTACGCGCTGTTTTTCGGGAAACACTGCTCGGCGATTTGTTGGAATCCATCCCAGCACCACTGCTGATTGCAGTTGGAGCCCGTAATCGTCAGATCGCCTGAGATCTCATCACGACCACCACTCCTCCATTTGTTTGAATCGTTGCAGATTCTTTCCCGCGCCTTGTATATTTGATCGCGTGACATGGCTCTGTAATCTCCGAAGCACCAATTTGCTTTGTTGCCACAGACCGCTGCAGTAGAGAGGTGGATGGACGACACAAGAATCGCGAGGGCTGCGGGGTGATGAACTGCATCTGGACAGGATGTTAGCATCCACGAAAAGGAAAAAGCTCGCTAGACAGCCTAGACTTACTTTGCTTGTTGATTATATTTCTTCTTTGAGATTGATGGAATTGAATTTGTTTGGATTGATGAAGAATATTGGTGTCGAGAGATGGATCTGAATCCCAAGTTGACTTTCCGCGCTCTACATATATATGTGAATATTCGTTCGTATAGTGGGATGTAAAAGACCTTACTTTGTGACGATGAGTAATTGCGGGTTCAAATCCACGCCAATCCTTCTTTTTATTCCATTATGGTAATATAAAGAGGAGATCGAGACGAATGCTCCTTCCACAATTGGGAATCTGAGATGTTAATTAATTATCAGCTGAGACAATGAACTTTTTATTACAAAGAAGTTGTACTAATCGTGGCTCACATCTGTTTATAGAATGATTGACAAAGTTTCATGTAAGTCTTGGGGTTTGTTGAATAAGATTCACATGGTTGACAAAAACAATGTGTGCTCTCATCATAATCCAAGGAATACTAACAATCAAGGTATACCCAAATACAGATGCTGGATACAATACTATCTTCATGAATTGTTGACAAGGAGATATTATATGCATTTTAAGGTTTCCAAAGATCTTTCCAGCGTCGTCACGAATGTCACCGTGATCGTCTTCCCAAGAGGTTTCCATGGCAATTCAACAATTGTCGATTTTCCTCACCTCGGCTAACATCACGTCCAAACAAGCCCATGTGCATGAGGACCCAGCAGCAAGCTCCATAGCTAGCACGGCTTAGCAATTCACAGACTCACAGTCATGGATACCCTATCCCGCATCTCTCCAGCTAATTACTGATCACAATATAGTGAACGTTTTTGTGCCTTGGCTCGCAACCAAGCAACTGCCATGCTTCAAAACTGGTAAGCAACCTATTTGAAAACCCACCCCGTGTTCTTGGCCTAAGCTGTTCGAGGAAGGTAATAGCGAAGTTTCCTGCTGATACCTAGCATAAGAAGATCTCTTTATTTTTATAAACTTTGTAAGCATTCGCGATCGAGATGATGCAGCTAGCTGATACCCTATTTGGACATTGATATCGATTATGTTTGAGATCAATGTCACAATGCCCACCAGGCCTTGTGATATTGTTTGTAAATCAAGCGCAATCTTTGCATAAAGATTTTCATTATCTTGTTCTCAAATTTCAAATTTCTACATGCACACAATATCAGTTAAGCTCCACAGCAAAAATGCAAACCTTGGTATCAAAAACTCAGCCGTCGTGATCCCGTTTATGCCAAAGTACGTCGTCTATCCTTTAAAAACCAACCCCCAAACCCAAAAAAAAACCAAATTTATAAGCTATATATGTACGTGATTAAAAGCAATAGTAACATCTGTGCCTAAAGTCAGTAATGATAAATCACACAAGGCATCGCCTTGATGCCACTCCTTTTTCAACCACATATTGTTTCTGGAGCTGTCAAAGAAAGTCGGCCGTCGGGTGACGGTCTTGGCAGTACTTTCTTTCTCTACGACTTGCAAAAGTAAGAGGAAAACTAGACAAAACTCTATTAAACCAGACAAATACAAGGCTTTCTCCTTTGTTTTAAAAGGTATGTTAAGGATAAAAATGATAGGGCTTAGGGTTCTCGAGATCTTTGGAAGTGATTTTCTTTTGTTTACGGAAATGCAACGATTTGGTTCTGGATTCTGAAAGGGATGCGCTAATTCCAAGGTTTAAAGCTGGCGACAACCTACGGTGACGATGGGACGGGGCTGGAAGATAGTAGTGGATATTGTTATTATGTTAACAGATCTTCATCCTTTTTTCTTAATTTGAAATTATATGTGATGAGAATGAGAGCAAAGTGAAACGCAAGGTACGTAGCTCAGCAAATAAAAAGTGGTAACACAAAAGAAAAAACACTTCTTCCACACGTCCACACATCCATCTATTCCATCAAATCCATCCTTCATATCAATTAAGAAAAAAAACGATGACACAAAAAACACACTTCTTCCACACGTCCGTCTATGAATCCATCTTCTATAATACACATCAACAATCCTACAGTAATCTCCAACAAAAAACAGGAATCAAGTCAAACAAGCTGAAAAATACCATCCTCCTTCCCCATTTTCCCATCCTCCGCCGTACTGCACTCCCCGATAGAGGTATAAAGTCATAGACAATGATATTCCAGAAGCAGCACGAGGACCTAGGTCAAGGTGACAGACGGACAATAACCATCACAAAGTGTCACACAAAAGACAAGAGATAAGAAGTAACTATCTAGGCAAGCGACTTTGTTAAAACGTTCCTTTTTTGTTCACTACCTACTTTCTCTTCTCTGCTTCGACTACATAAGAGACAAGTTTGATGAGGCAAGGCAAGCGTAGGGAGCTATTCTCGACAAACTCTTTCATACAATAATCTGAAGTGTCCGTCCCAGCTATACACAAGACATGCTACTACATGTTCGAAAATCACATCTTTAAAAAGACCCCTTCGAAACAGCAATGTAGCGAGCTTCACCACATCCGACAATCGACAAAAAACATGGCCTGTCATAGCAGATTTCTTCCCATCCCATCCCATCCGTCCGTCCCCATCAAACAAACAAACAACCACCTAACTCCCCCCTCCCCCCTCCTTCCCTTCGGAAATCAGAAAAAAAACCAGCAAGCAAAAAATGACAACAACAGAACGCCATATGCTAAATGTGGTTTGTATCATCTTCACAAAGATCACAATCCCATGCTGCCCCGTTTTTTATTTTCTTCTCTTCTCCCACCTCTTCCTTTCAGGTGGTGGTCCTTGTGGATTTAGTTGTCTTCAACAGCCTCGTCAAGACCACCTGCTCGAAGACCGCCTAGACGAGTCTTCAGGTCGCTCATGTAGTCTTGCTTCTTGTCCACTATTTGTACAAAAGAGGTTAGCGAGTCATTCAATCATACTTCCAAAGCAAGGCGCCTGATTCATGCGGAGGGGATCAAAAACTTACTTTTATCAGCAACAAGCGCAATGAGCGCGGCACCAACACCAGACCCATCCTTTGCGATACCGATACGAATTCTTCGCTCGCCAGCAGCGCCAATACCATCAACAGCTCTCAAAGCCTCGCGCACGAGATCCTCGAAGCCGGGATAGAACTCAACCAAGCTACCGTCGACACCGATATCGATGATCTCGTCCTCGTTGATTTGGAAAGTGTCTGCGACTTTTTGTGCAGTCGCGGTAGCAGCGGCCTTGAGCTCGCCAGCCTTGATGTTCTCGGCAATGGTGGAGGCAGATTCGGTGCTAGTGATGTTGAGACGACCGGATTGGAGGACAATTCCGGCAATGGCGCAACCTGCGAGACGAGCCGCTCGCTTGGCAATCGCAGCGGCAATGATCTTAATGGCTTGAGCGTCTTCGAGACTGGGTGCAGTAACACCGAGGAGCTTCTCCATATCTTGGCGGAGAGCGTTTAGACCAACGCTGTTGTCGGCTTGTGCGATGGAGAGAATGGAGCTGTCAACACCCCATTGGGTGTGGAGAGGAGACTTCTCATCAACGATGGTTGGGGAAGAGAGACCAGTTTGTGAGGAATTTGGGTGTTGCAAAAGTCCAACTTGAACTCCCATCTCGACGATGACGACTCGGAGAATCTCACCTAAGAACATTCCAGAGATCAACTTCTCGAATCTTTGAATACCAGGGTTGACAGAGTCTCGGTCAAGCTGCTCGTCATATCTGGTTTGGCGGAGAACCTTGAGTCCATTGTCGAACGAACCCCACTCAGTGTTGACAACCATCTCTCCAGTGCTGTCGTCAAATTGACCCTCAATTGGCTTCTTGATGTTGGCCAATTTCTCAACGTAAGCACCGTTGGTACCAGTACCAAAGATGGCACCAAGGAGAGAACCAGTCTTTCCTGGCGAAGTGAAAGCTCGTGCCATCAATGTTCCAACAGTGTCGTTCACAAGTGCTGCAACTCTGACGGGCAACTTGAGAATATCAATTTCAGTTTGCAACAATTTGCAGACATCCTTCCCAACCGCATCTTGGATGTCGAAACCCTTGGTCCATCGAATCAAATTACCACTGGCGATACCAGTCTGGAGGACTGGGAAACTGAATGTAAAGCCGAGACGGAAGATGTGCTCGTCCCTGTAACCCTCGGGGGTGCTAACAGTTGCGCGGCGCTTGATGTGCGCGGCGAAACGATCTTCGTGGTGAGTCTTGAGGAAGGCTTCGATTTGCAGGGCAAGGAATGCGAACAACTCCTTTGCAGTCTTTGCTACCATCAATTCGCGAGGAATGGCGACCTTGGATTGGGTAAGGTTGAACGTGGTGTCTCCGAGTAATTGGATCGAGCAAACTCGGAAGTTGGTTCCTCCCAAGTCGACGGCGAGGTAAAGTCCCTTTGCCAGTCAGTATGCGACTTTTGGGTATTGTATGTGCGCCTCCAACATACCTTTTCCGTTCCATCCGGTACTGCTGTTACGAATGTTGGGATCTGGCTCATATCGGTTCCTTGCTTTTGCAACCCCTCGTCTACACAAAATATCAGAAGCCGCGACAATGACCGTAGCATTTGCACGTACTCATCTGTGCCACGAAGTGGTGGGTGGTCTTTTGCACGTCATTGTCGGAGAGCTCAAATTCCTGAGCCACCTTTTGCGCGTGTTGCAAGAGAGTCAAAGTTGTGGGTGCCATTGTGTAAAATGGATGTGGAATATTGCAGGTATTCTTTTCGTTGTACTTGGGAGAGGGCGGAGGAGGCTTGGAATTTGTTGATCGCTGTGATGGGAGGAGGGAGTGTTTTATAGGCAGTCCTGATAAAAAAGCTTGGAGAAGCTAAGGAGGGGCTGTCAGTATAATCAGACAACTAAGCAGGTCATGATACTCTAGGATCCACGTACCAGCACGAGGAGGAGAAAGCCAAAGGTTAGTAACTTTACGACGCTAGCGGGATCTTGCGGTAGTGCTACGCCTGTCTTGAATGGGACAACTAATTCGAGTTCGTCAATTGATACGGCGCGGTGAATTTGATCGGTCCCTGAGGCGGTCGTGTTGATGGCAGACGGTGGATGAGGAGGAGGACAAGAAGCATTTAACGGCGTAGGTGACGGCGTAATACTGGTGCTCGGAGGAGGCGAGCGTGCCCCTCTTCTAGCTGTGGTGGAAGACGACGTCTTGATGGAGGGGGGTAGTCTAAAGCCACACTTGGCACTGGTGGGATGTGATGGGATGGTCAAATGGAGAATAAGCGGCCTTAGGCTGGAAGGGGGGCACTAGGAAATGCCTCAATCCATTCGCTCGAATATGAAAAAGGGCCGTCTCTATGGTTAGGGAATCTCGGTTGTGTGGTCACTGTGGTCACTGTGGTGAGATGTGATGGAATAACAATGCGCTAAGGAGGAGAGCTTCTTGTGATTTGGCGGTCGTGGTCATGGCACTGGCGGATCATCTGTGGTTTCGGTGCTACAGATCCTCGAACAACCGACGTCTAGTAGTAGTGGGGAGAGAGTGTAACCTCCCGCTAGGAACTACTACTACTACTACTGACCTAAACCCCCAAAATGTCCACATTCGATTCTCAGTCTTCAATCCTCGAACATCTACAAGCACAATTATTTGGAGATTTCGACATCTGCGAGACCTACTGCGAAGTACAATAATCAATGGCCAGCCCAGGTCCGGATGATGCGCACAAAAGCCAAAGCCGACTGGGCAGCCACGGCTTCCTCTCCCTCAGTGGTGGAACTCGAAGACGCACTGGACCTACCTACGTAGGGATGAAGTTGCAGCAATCAGTAGGTTCACCAGGTTTGCCGATTAATTTGGCACTCGCTTCCTTGGCTGGTTTTTTTTCTTCTCCCTCTTTTCTTTCGGAATCTTTCGACGTCAGAGCCGCTATCGTGATGGAATTTTGTGGAGCAGATGACTGGCTTCGGTGCATGCTGCATGATGGAAGGGGTGGGTGTGCAGCGTGCGAGACATGCTTTGCATTCGCATCGAGAGAGCGAGATTTTGTGATTGCCAAAAAGACATTCTGCGCGAGACGGAGTTGCGATAATCGGATGGAGGTCCGCAAAGACGGGACCAAAGCTGTACTCGAAAGTAGATGCCTCCGGATTGCCTGCAAGTATTCAACCAAGCGAGAGATATGGCGAACGATCCTTTCGAGTTGTGGATTCTTTGATGAGTGCCAGACTGGTGAAGAGGTGGAATTCCGGAACGACGAAGAGCATTTTGTTGGGAGAGGAGGAAGACACAGAAAGTGCTGTCCTCTATTGCAGATGCATCCTGAAACTTATTCTCTCTTCGTGGCATTCTACACCACAGGCAGACCACTGTCTACCTAGATGCTGAGGTGTTTTGTTTGCCATGTCTGATTTGTGCCCAATCCAGGCGATGGGCTTCCAGTCTGGGTCCTTCATCTTAGATCAGATGCGGTGGTAGTGGTGAGTGCTTTTGGACCAGCCGTTCCAGGACAATGATCGGATTTCAATGGTCTACGGAAGCTTCCTCGGCATGAACAGTCGTCGAGACGAAGGAGGAGAGAACATGTTCATGTAACCTGTTTTTTCTGGGACTACGCAAGATCATGTGCTCTGCCATATGGCCTGACAAAATCTCCTGAGCATCTTACCACCAAGACCTCACCAACAAGAAGGGACTCCCATTCTCCCCACTTGTATTTAGGCACATACTTACTATTGTATCTGTTCAAGCACCTTTGAAGCAAGTACTTATCTTCCAAGCCTGACTTCAAACATATCATCAGCTCCCAAACTCGTGACAATTCAGGACTCCATTTTCAGGACTTGGTGCCGTTCGTCTGCTCACCAATCAGCCGTTTCACAACGAAAGCACCATGCAATGACACATGTGTTGAGCCTTCAAACAATGCTCGCCGGATCAGGACTTCTAGGACTATTTCACTATTCTTCCTGATGGACTTTCGAGATGAGACAATGTTTTGGGGTCTGTCTCGAAGAAATGTCAAAATATCATTGTCCCAATTTCAACAATCCTACCAAGCATCCATCTGAAACCTAGACAAGGCAGAATCAGTGCCGCAAACGCAGCATCCCATTCTGCTGTCCGCCTCTCAGAGTCTCAGCACGGCCCTACTTTAAGGCTGGACCTGGCATTAGTCAGCATCTTATTGTGAGACCCCGAGAGAAGAAGGGAGGAGCTCAGACTGGCCCCCGCGTGAGGCTGAGCGGCGTGGGCGTGCGAGAGAATTAGACGAGACGGTCAGGTCGAGGTATGTGTGTACGTGTACGAGCCCAATTTAAAATGATGATAATGAGAATACCGTAAGCACAGCTTCACCTCCTTTCTGGTGCACATTCTGTTGACTTGTATCATATTATCGCATTGTTATATTATTATATGATTATGTTATTACATATTACAGCATCAATGACAATACCGTGAAGGGATTCAGAAACAGTGGCTGCACATCCATCATCGCACGAGAAGAATAACCTTTTTTCTTTTTGCTGCTCCCTCTTGTTTGGCAGGCCAGACCCCTCAACCCCGACGATTGGGATGAGCACAAATCCGCACAAGCACAGCCAGCAAGCAGCACCTTTGAAGAAGTGTGGCGTTGACAAAGCCAGTCCCTCCCGTAATCCTTCCCCTTCCCCTTCCTCTGCATCGCCTTCACATCGCATGGAACCTTCAGCTGCTCCCAAGCCTTTTTTGCCATCTTGTCACCCAACAACTCCGTGAGAATTGTCAAATACTTCTTCGTGCACCACCCACTCTGCCACTCACTGCATCAACCCCCGACTTCCCGCTTACAATCCATATCCACTCTTCATCCACTCGTCTCTCTCACCCCTCCTCGCCTTACCACCAATTCTAAGGACTGCACAACTACGGATCTGCTACTTTCACTGTAGTCTGGTCTTGTGCACGGCCGGCCTTGCTTCCCAGGACTACCTACCTACTACTCTCCTCTACTCTTCACTTTCGGCGATCGCCCGTAAGCAAATATATTGGGACTCGCCTGCATAGACAAGTCACTACTACTTCCTGACTTTTACTAACCCTCTAACTCCACCTCTCCTCCGTATCGCGTCCTAGTCGGCTGGCTCTTGAGTCCTCGCACTCGCAGCAGCAGGACCACCACGCTTCCTCGTCTTTGCTCCCTCCGAACCTCCTCAGCCCGGCGGCTCGACTAGCGCCATTCCACAGGCTGACAGGCGAACATCAACCCTCCCCCCCCCGAAGTGTTTCTACTTCACCTGCCTCTTCCCTCCTCCGTTTTGCTTACGCTTCCTCTGTCCATATGAGTTCTTTGAACTCCTTTAAAAAAGGCCTTGGTTTCGGCAGCTCAAAACGAAAATCCAGCGCCAATACCCCAACCATCGCACAAAACCCCACCTCGTCAGCTCCTCAGCTCGGCCATCCCCTCTCCCAAACCGCTTCGTCCTCCTCGTCGAGTCTCCCCATGAACCACCAACAACCCGGCGCTGGTGGCCGTCCGCCCAGCTATACAAACAACTATGCTCCCGCTCCAGCTGGCCGCACCCAGTCGCCAATGGCCCCCGGGAACCCTCGCACACCGCCCACCCAGATGATGGGTGGTCCTCCTCCGATCAACACTGCGGCAGGTGGTTATCCTCCTGGACATCCTAATGCTCCTCAGATGGGAGGCCCGCCTCCAGTAGGTGGTCCACCTGGCTATGGAGGCCCTCCTCAATATGGTGGCCCGCCCCCACTTCAACAAGGACAACCAAGTCAAGCCGCGGCGCAGTACGCCGGACGAAACAGTGCGGTCGAGGTAGAAGGTGCAGGCAAAAGCAAGGCTCAACTTATTGTTGGCATCGATTTTGTGAGTATCGTAGAGCCTGCATCTCAAAAGCTTTTGTTAACATACTTAGGGAACAACTTTCTCTGGTGTTGCTTTCGCCTTTGCCACAAACTCCGAGGCCAAGGAGGATATTATCACAGAATGGCCTGGTGCAGGATCCTACACCAAACAAAAGGTATGGACTAGTAATTTTTGATTTCTGTGGAACTGGGCTGACTCCATAGATTCCAACGGTTCTTTATTACGATCAATACCAAAAGGTTGTCGGATGGGGTCCTGATATTGCGGACGCTCTTGCGCCAACTGGATACCCAAAGCCAGGTGTGCAAAAGGTTGAGTGGTTCAAGTTGCAGTTGATGCTTTCCGGAAACACATATATCGATCCAATCAACCTTCCTCCCCTACCACCCGGAAAGTCGGAAATCGACGTGGCGGCAGATTATCTCTTCAAGCTGAGACAAGCGATGCGCAATCAGTTACAAAAGACTCTTGGTGAAGTGTTTAACCGAGAGGAGAGAAACATCAGATACTACCTCACTGTCCCTGCTATTTGGAACGATGCTGGAAAGGCTGCAACGAGAGCGGCTGCTATTCAGGCTGGTTTCTTGCGTGATGAGAACGACAACCGTCTGACCCTCATTACCGAGCCAGAAGCAGCAGCCCTATTCTGTTCTAAGGCCGGTCTCCTTAATTTGAAGGTTCACGATGCTGTGTTGATTGTGGATTGTGGTGGTGGAACTGTTGATTTGATTGCTTACGAGGTTGAAGAGGAGTCTCCATTTACCGTTTCCGAGTGTACAGCTGGTTCTGGTGATTCTTGTGGATCAACAGCTTTGAACCGAAATTTCTCCAACATTCTCCGCACAAAGATTCGAAAGATGAAGCTTCCAGATGGCTCCAAGACCGCCGGTAGAGTTTACGCCAAGTGTATTATGGACTTTGAGAACAGAATCAAGGCCGATTTCAGGAACAACAACCAGAAGTGGGCTGTAGATGTTGGTATCGAGGCAGAGTTCCCAGAAGCTGGCATTGAGGAAGGTTACATGACATTCACCAACGAGGAGATTCTTCAGTGTTTCGAGCCCGTGGTCAACCGAATCTTGGAGTTGGTAAGGAATCAAATCATCGCAATTCAAGCCCAGAACCGAACTTTGCAAAATGTCTTGGTCGTTGGTGGATTCGGTGCTTCCGAGTACCTCTTCCAACAAATTAAACTCCACGTCCCACCTCAGTTCCAGTCCAAGGTTGTCCGACCCATGGATTCCGTCGCTGCTATCGTTAAGGGAGCTGTTACTGCTGGTATCACCGAGAGAGTGGTCACATCTCGTGTTGCCCGAAGACATTACCTTATGGCGACTCTTCAACCTTTCAAGGAAGGTCACCACCCAGAAGCGTACCGTGTTCCCTCTTTGGACGGAAAGGATCGTTGCAAGTTTACAAGACAAATTTTCGTGCAGAAGGGTCAAAGAGTGAAGATTGGAGAGCCCGTCAAGGTTTCCTTCTTCCGACAAGTCGCTCCGGGAGCCACCCTGATGTACGAGGATATTTTGTACGCTTGTGATGATGACATTTGCCCCGAATATACCAAAGATCCTCGTAAGTTCCCATATTTCCAATCTTCGGAAGCCCTGCTAACAAAATTTCAGGCGTCAAGGAAGTTGTTACTCTCACATCCGATTTGTCCCGCAAAAACCTCGAGAAAGATTTTGAACGTATGGATACCCCACAAGGTACCTTTTACCGTGTATACTTCGACATTTACCTTACCTTGGATGGATCCGAATTCAATGCGGAACTGGTCTGTCAAGGTGAGGTTATGGGTCGTTGCACGTCGAGGTTCAAGTAGAGGGTTTCACAAAAGTAATATCATTGAATCGACGAATTTCTTTTTCAATTTTCAAACGTACTCGGAGCTTTTCGGAAAACAGGTTCAGAATCTCCAGAGCCGAGCGGTACACAGTCAGTGGGATTCGAGGTAATTGCAAATGGATGGATGAAGTCTGGATGGAAAGAGTGCAAGTCGTGAGTTGCGAGGTTGTGCAGCGTTTGTTGGCGCCAGAACTACAGATGCAAAGCTTTGTTGATGGGGGTGATGGGAGGAAGCGAAGAGGAAGAAAGGAGATTTAAATAACTGGGCAATAATGGCCATGCTTGCTTTATAGTTTAGAGGGCGGGCTCAGAAGTGTTAAGGGCGTTGCAAATCCAATGATACCTTTCTTGAAGTCCTGAATGAAATCGCTTGTGTGCTTGCTCGAGTTTATCAGAGATGAAAAATTTGCATGGATGTCAGATGCCAGAGAGGGAAGAAGGTAGGCGGCTATGCAGTGTACTATATTTAGTGATATAGTATGGACGTATTTCACATTCTTACTGCGACTGTTATTACTCGACTAATGCAGGTTCATGATGGGATCTTGAATTTTTGATGCTCCAACCCATCTCGGGTATCGACCGGTGGAGCATCTCGGACGGTGCCGAAAGGGAGGCGGCAGGGATGGTGCTGGCCTGCGTCATTGCAACCATCGCCTCGGCCCAGACCTGACTTGGAAGCTCACTGGTGCTCACTCTCTAAGTCTCTGCTCTGCCAAACAACTCCTCCCACCCTCAACATCGTGAAACACCAAACAGTCTTTACCACACAACTCCATTCGCCTGCATTGCGCGTCCTTTTTGACGGGACCGCTCTCCTTCTCTCTATTCTTGTGTCATTCTTGCTTTCTACTTACATCTCTCTCCTCCTCTCGAGTACAGCCGTCTTTCCTTCTCTTTATCCTGCCAATTGCGTTTGGAGGGGTCGTTCATTGCGACAGGGATTCCCGCCTTGAATCCCAGTTTTTGCCCGTCGAGCAGCTCCCACGATACGTCACTGGCCATGTTCTGAGCAAATCTGAAGGCTGCAATCGCCCTCCGCCGTTGATCAATCGTGTATGGCACCGTTGGATAGCTTGGCTTCCTCGACCAAGGAGACCTCCATCATCTTATCTTGAACGGCTTCTTTTCCTGGCCCCGATTTGCGACCCTGAATTCTCTCCTGCTTGGCTGGCGGCCCTGCTCTGCCAACCTACATCTAGCTTTTCTCTCTCTACTTGTACCTCAAGCTTCCTCCTTTCTCCTCTCTTTTATCTCCCTCTCCCTCTCTCTCTCTCAGGTCTTCTTCTATTGGATACGAATACATCAACGCTTAATACAACTTTGAACCAAAATGAAACTCTCAAATGCCTCGCGGGGCAGTGATATCCCTCCAACATGGAGTTTACTCACAGCTCTCTCTGTGCTCGGTCTCCTACCTACAGCCTTATCATACACAACCAACCCCATGTTCGCGAAGAATGCTTATCCTCATCAAGTGAAACGAGCCGACACAAACACCACCAGAAGTACCGACAAACCTCTAAAGGTTACAAACATGTGTGAACAGACTATCTGGCCGGGCATTGGCAGTCAGCAAGGCACTGGTCCTGGCACAGGAGGATTTGAGCTTGCTGCTGGAAGTAGCAGGACGTTACATGTCGCACAGGATTGGCAAGGAAGAGTCTGGGGACGAACGAATTGCAGTTTTAATGTTGCTGGTACTGGGGCGAGTAATTTGAATGGACATGATGGTTCCGGAGCAGCTTGTAAAACAGGCGATTGTGGTGGAGTATTGGATTGTGCTTTAACCGTAAGTCTAACTTTCAATCCCGAATTATAATTCATATACTGATTTTCAAACAGGGTCAGACCCCCGTCACACTCGCTGAATTCCTCCTCAGAGGTGGCTCTGACGGCGACCAAACATTTTATGACATTTCCCTTGTCGATGGTTATAACCTCCCACTCGCCATAATCCACCTCCCCGGCGACGACCCCAAACTTAAAGAAATCCCACCCAATCTTACAAACTGCGCCTGTATCGCCTCATCCGGCTGGGCAGCCGCACCCACAGACTCAGGCACGAACGGCAACTCTACGCCACCCGAAATGCCACTCCCTCTCGAAGGCAAAGCAAACGACAGAACAATCTCAAAATGGTGTCCGTGGGACCTTCAAGTAGACCAACCCACCAAGCCCGGCGATGGAGTATACCCCTACCCCGACGACGACATCCAACGACCAATCTACAATCCATGTCTCTCAGCCTGCTCAGCAACCAACAAACCCGAAGACTGCTGCGCAGGAAAATACAACGACCCTAACGTCTGCAAACCCAACCTGTACGCCAAATCTGCCAAGGCCGTATGCCCCGATGCCTACTCCTTCGCGTACGATGATCAGACTTCCACGTTCATCATCCCCGCTGGAGGTGGATGGGAAGTTGTGTTTTGTCCGGAGGGAAGGAGTACGAATATCTTGAGTAAATTCAAGCCGCAGCTCGAGGCGTTGAGTCAGTCGAGGGGAGAGTTGACAAAGGCTATCAAAGATGCTGTCACCAATGTGTCGTATATCAATACGCCGCCGTTGAGGAGTAATGCTGCTGAGAGGGGAGAGAGGATTGGGACGACGGCGA
This sequence comes from Tetracladium marchalianum, assembly GCA_037074945.1. Taxonomy (NCBI): domain Eukaryota; kingdom Fungi; phylum Ascomycota; class Leotiomycetes; order Helotiales; genus Tetracladium; species Tetracladium marchalianum. The sequence continues at coordinate 47,544 of JBAMDN010000343.1, forward strand.
GTTTGGCGGCGTTGGTGGTTTTTGTGGCGGTTTTTGTGATTTTGTAGAATGGGTGTGATGAGGACTACGTTTTATGTGTTATGTTTACCGGGTGGAGGCGTCATTGGTTATTCAAGATTGAGGGTATGATAGAATGGATAGAAGACAAGATGAGAACCAAGCCCAGTGGGGCAAAGAAGGAGGAAAATAGAAGGAAAGACGACAGAACGAAAGATGAGAGACGAGAGCAAGGAGAATCGAGGAGACGAGAGACAGAGACGACACGGGAGTACGATTCCTATGATACCTAAGATAAGCTACGAGATACCCTTCCTTTTTTCCCTTGACTATTCGATACCCTCCTTTGGCTTTTACTGTTAGATACAGTGGAAAGTTAGCTTGATTTTACAAATCAAAACAATAGAAACCATAGAAATGAAGAAAAAAAGTTGTAAAATTGGAAACGTTCTGAGAAATCCAGAGGTGTATCGGGTGGTTTGTGACTCTAGCTGCATGACTTGATTTAATGCTGCTTTGGATTGCAGCAGGGATTACAGTAAACCTTGATCTACCATACCATGCAATCTTTTACACATTTTACACAGTTTACTCTACCCAACTTGTGAACAGTACCCTCACGTATGGTATACGGGGGAGGGAAGAGGGGGGGGAGTGGCTTTTTCGTCTTTCGGGCTCTAAGGTTCTATCATCTACGATAATATATATCTAGTAACCTACCTATGTAGGATGTTGTATTGTTTGTTTTTTACTTTTGTAGTATTTTTGTATATTTCATTGGATCTCCGTTTGACTGACCAGAGTCCAGAGTCCAGAGTCCGGGGGGTGGGGGCTGGGGACTCGGGGCTGGGGACTCTTTGTTGTGATTGTAATGTATGTCAAGGAGGTATTTGGTTAAAATGTATGTATGTATGTATGTATGTATGTATGTATGTATGTATGTATGTATGTATGTATGTATGTATAGTATGATAAGTTTTTTTTAAGTGAAGTATATGAGTAGAGAAAGATAAGAGTGGAGAGGTAAAGAGATAGATTCATATCAATTTTCTTTTCTTGCCTTTGAGATTCGTGTTTAGTTTTGATGTCGCGTATTCACTTACTTGTGCTTTTCTTCTACTCTCTTTCTTTGACGTGACGTGAGATATAGGTAGAGAAGTAGATAGATAGATAGACTATATAGATTGCGATCTGACAGTAAGTGGTAGGCTAGCATTGTAAGTTCTAAACTGGCTGGTGAGCGAAGAACTGTGAGCTCCGTATGTGGTCAATGGGCTATCTGGTAATGTGTGAAGAACAATACTATACTGTCAGTTGTCATATCTGATTGTTCTAATCCCATCGTTCTATCTTGTATTTGCGTAATAAGAACCACGCTGTTTATGCAACTCGAAAAGCATCCACGATATATAACTCCCCACCCCGTCCTCTTTCCCTCCCTACTCATCTTTCCAGTTTAAATCATCCCACCCTCAACCCCCTCCCTCTTCCTCCTCTCCTTCTCCCTCTTATACTCCTCGACATCAAAATCTGAATCACTTGCACTTCCTTCCCCATCATTTTCCCCTGCCTCTTCTTCACCACCATTCCCACCCAAATCCTCCCCAAGATCAAACACAGCCCCATCATCATTCGCCCTCTCAGCCGCCTCCTCCAACAACCTCCTCAACCCCGGGTTAAGAGGATCAACCAACATAGCAGGTGTCAATTTAGCTTTATTACGTATCCGCGCGTCGGAACCGGCTTCGCACATCATGGAGAGGAGGGCGGCAGCCGCTTCTTCATTTGTGGGGGTGAGAGGTTGAGGGAGCGTGTTGATGTAGCGCACGGCGGAGTGGAGGGGTGTGTCGGCTTCGAGACGGGTGAGGGGATCGCATTCGAAGGAGTCTTGGTCGAGGAGAGTGTCGATTATTTCGTCTGTTTAAAATTATCAGCAAACAATCGCTTTAACTTATAGAATAACGTTGGGCCTGGGTTGGGTTGCGATTGAAAAGAGAGAGGGAAAGAAAAGATAAAAACCTACAGTTCCCGCGCAAAGCAGCCTCATGATAAACATGATTCCCCAATACAGACTTCGTGTTGTTTAGAAGATCGGCAGCCTGTTCAGGCGAAGAGCAGGATTCGATAACTTCTAATAGAAGGTCGGTGTTATTGCGACGTGCGGCTTCGATGAGGAGTTCTCCTTTTGATGCGCCCTTTTTAAAGAGGTATATAGGTTAACTTTGGGATCAATCATTTCGCGGGATTAGTATGTAGGAATGGGAACTTGGGACTGGGGATTGAGGATATGGGATTTTGGGGAACAAGGAGGGGTAGTGGGGTAGTTGAGATTGAGAGATGGGATGAATGGATAAATGTCTTGTTACCTCGTGCTCGTCTTCTTGTTCGGGTTGGTTTCGAGGGTCTGCCATTTTGCTGTGCTATGCTGTTCTGTGGAGGGTGTGAAGTCTGTCTCTGTGTTGTTGGAGAGAGGTTGCTTTGGCCCTAGCTGCCCTGTTGTCTTGAAGGAGAACTTGTAGTAGGTGGGACTGCAGCGAATCACTGTTGCGTTCTACCAAAAGCAAAAGGCGGAGATGTGATTGTGTCTAAAGGTCGTCCGTTGTTCGTTCTTGGGGAAAGGCGAGGGAAGAAGATTGAACAAGTAACAAAGTATCTCAAAGTTTTTGACCCAAAAATAGTTTAAATGTTGACGAAGCGCTGGCTGGGACGATGCTGAAACTGGGAGTACCTGAATGGTGTTGCGCAGCATTGAGGCTCATCGCGATCGCTTAACGGGGACTAGCGCCGGAGGGAGCTCAAGGGTTGCCGACATATTTTTGAGGGTGGAGAGTGGGTTGACTCAAGAATTCGTGTTGCAAGAATAGAGCTCAGGTTTTTGTTGCAACGACAAATTTCCAACGAAACGGACTCTGAAAAAAGAAAATAAGGCTTTCAAGATGTTGCTTTGTAAGCTCCCTCATCTCCCCTCTTCTCTCTCCATCTCCAACTCCAAATCATTTCCATTAACACCAAAGAAAGTCTGCCCCTCCTGCAGCAACGTCCTCACGGTCTCCACCACGATGGCCAAACTCGAAGGCAGCACCGAAGCCGAGAATGTCAATTGCCTCGAGTGTCAAACCTGTCCATACCAATACGTGCTCGCAAAGCGGTACTACGAGCGTAAGCTGTTCGTGAGAAAGGAGAGAGAGGATGTTTATGGTGGACCTGGTGCGTGGGATAATGCGCAAAAGGCTGATGTGCAGTGCGCGGATTCGGCGTGTAATGGGACGGAGGCGGCGTATTATCAGGTTCAGATTAGGAGTGCGGATGAGCCGATGACAAGTTTTTATAAGGTGCGTTTTTTGCTTTGGATTGTGGTGGTGGTAGGGGCTTGAGGAGGGGTTGGACGGACTGGGTGGAAGAGGGAATAGAAGGCTAATTGTGCGATAGTGTATGACTTGTGGGACGAGATGGAGAGATGATTAGTCGTTTGTTGGCAGATATTCTGGTTTGGGAGAGTTGGAGAAGATGAGAAGGGCATTGAGTTGGTCATTTACCATTCAGCGAGGCGTTTGGGGAGGAATACACATCACATTGACTTAGGGGAGAATACTGCGAAACGAAGAATCGTGCTCCTAAATATCTTAGATAGCAAGAGAAACATATAGCCAAACACCATCCCAAATCACTGCCCATAAACTCCTGGTATCTCATGCGAATTACTCTTGTTCATTCATCCTCCCCATCTGGCATCCCCTCTCATGCACCCTCACCACTGGGAACGGCAGCCTTCATATCCTCCTCCGCCAACTGCATCGCAACCGCAGGACTCAAAATATCCGTTCTAAACCTCTCCTGCTGCAACAACTCGAGATGCTTTAACGTCGGTCCGGGATAAGACAAGAACTTGCTGTAGGGCGGCTGCGACCAATACTGCAGGTACTTGAGGTATGCGACAAACGCCGGATTCTCGAAATATTTTTGCGCCGCGAGGTGGGCTAGGTAGTGGGGATGGGCAAGAGATTGGACGAACTGGTGGTTTGGATTTGGTTAGTTAAGGATATGTACTTTATGCGGGAATTTTTGCGTTGCCTTGCGCATTGTGAGGGCTGGAGATGGGAGGGTAAGGATGGACGGACTTCGAGTTCTATTTCGAATCGCGTGAAACCGCCGTAGTTCGGTTCGGAGGATTGGGGGATTGAAGGCGGGCTTTGGGGATTGGAGATATCTTGGGGTGAGGAGGTGATTGTGGCCATCTTGGATCTGGGGTTTGATGGATGAGGAGGAGAGAATTGCGAGGCTGGCTGTTGCGCAGCTGTTGTCCTTGTTGTTGTGTTCTGGTTGGAGAGTTCAGGACAAGGCTGAAAGACTGCTTTCACACCCGTGGGCGGCCTTGGCACTTTACACTACCGAAACTCTAACTCTTGGAGACATGGTTCTGGAATTGGGATGCCGCTATTTTGGGGAATTAGGGGATGCACTCGGGGATTGTGAATAGGGTGTCTTTTGGCCATGTCATTCTGACTGATTGTGAAACCAAGCATTGCAATTTACATCATCGGTCGCTAGGTAGAGACTCAACATAGTGTAGATCAGAGTAGTGTACTCGTCAGAGAAGGATAGGGGAGGGCATAGAGCAGCCGGATCTCTTTTCCGTCCTCCCTCCATAATTTTATGTTGATCACTTGCAATTCTTCTGCTCACCGCCGCCGGAGTACACCCTGGTGCACCAGAGGCCCGGCTTATTCATTGTGATATTAGCTGGGAGCGAATAATATATCTGCATGATAAACCTCACCGTACAGCATGCCGGGCTACTGTATGCATAAGTGCAGCAATTCTCCGATGAGATTGAGGGAGCGAGGCTTGCATTGTTCAACTTGTAGTTGCCGGGCGTTTGTTGTTGTTGTTGTTGATTCCCTCCTTCTCTCGTTCTCTTCCACATACATCTCTTTGCCACGGGAACGCGCCTGTAAAAGGGGAAGCCAAGATCTCATCGTTGCCGTCCTGGGAGCTGGTCGATGTTGTAATCTTTACTTTCTGTCTTGCCCAAGAGACTCCTATTGCATTCTTCGCCCCGCCATCTCTCCTCTCTCCAACTCTCTCCACGCTGCATTGAATCTTTACATCTCTCCTCGCCAGATCCTACGTCGCCATTACTGTTCAGCTCTTCTTACGGTATTGCTTGCCATCTTATACCTCTTGCCCAGCTCGCAAACGAAGCCGGCACCGAACACGAAAACGCCAATTTCTCCCCGCTTTTGAACGCCAAAAAGGGTCTCTGTCTCTCCGCAAAAAACAAAAGCAGAGCCCCCAAAAGCCCCCAGGTGTCCCCTCCCCTCAGCCCGAGCATCCCATACGAGACGGTCCCCCAAACGCCAGAATCCTTCACTATCGTCGCAGTCATCCTCCAGCAGTACGTACAGCCACTACTACTTACTACCTTTGGATCCCCGTTAGGCCGCAGGGGAAGTCAAAAATCGACAGCATCAAATCAGACCAAGCCGGTACCTACAGCTGGTACCTACAGCTGGCGCCCGAAGCCGAACCACTTTACTTACTGTCCTGCACCTTGCACCCGTTCTTCTACCTTAACTTCTATACGCCGCAGTTGCTCTCCCACCTTGGTCCTCGGTCGCTAAGGATATCGAATCCACCGATCTTCTTCCTACTCACTCGCCTCCTCTCCTGGATCGCTGGCAACACAAACACTTCTCGTCCCACCATCATCAACACCCCAAGCTTATTTCTCGCAAAACACACTTATCACCGTCCAGTATCATCTGAGCACCGCGCGCTTTCGCTCCCCCTGAGTCCGTTTGCTGCTGTCCTGCCAGCTCCTGCGGCAGCATCATCATCCACCGCGGCCACTCAACCCCCTTTGCAATCAACTCAAGATTTAATCCTGGCCGCATTCTAAGAATACATACTCTCTCGCCCCTTTTGCCATGATGTCTGCCATCCAACCAGAACAAGGTAAGTTTCGAAACCATCCATTCTCTCAACTCGATACATCATAGATATCCACTTGCGGTCCTCGCTCGCCATGTTTGGCCCATCAAGTTTCGACGCTCTGTTTCATGCACCACCCTCTGCATCATCATCCTCGTGGGCACAAGCAAAAGACCAAAGACTAATTCTGTGCCCCCGTTCCTCCATATAGACAAGCGGCAGTCGCCTCCTGCGGGCCTCAACCTCAATCTTTCTTCCAACAATCCCTTTCGAAATCGAGCAGTATCGCCTGCGCTCTCATCCGGGCACCGATCTCCTCCCGAACGACCAGTATCTCGAAATCCATTCCTCGACGCCTCCACCTTCCCACCTAAACTATCGTCGCCAGACAAGATGTCTTTCCCAGCCGACTCAGCCGCAAAGCCAGTGTTGTCAGGCAATGCAGCCGAATTATTTGTATGTCAATTCCCGTCACTGCACATCGAGATACCTTTTGTGTCGTCTTCTTCGTACACAAAGTAAGGGCATTGCTAACAATCCCAATAGGATGAGCTCACCCTCAGTGACCAACCAGCTCCGAGAAGCAATGGAATGCGACCGGCCCCCCCTCCACCTGGATCACGACCAGATAGGTCTCACCCTAATTCAAACTCGATAAGCGGCCGATCCGAAAACGTTCCGCCTAGAGGCCACCGACCTTCACGCTCACAGGAGGAAGCTATGCGCGCTCGGAAGGCAAGGGAACGATCTCGACCATCTCAAGAATTGAACATCTTTGCAGACCCAACAGATAACTCGCCTCGAAAGTCGGACTCAAGACGTGTACGAAGAAACTCAGATTCATCTGTGGTAGACCGTGGCAGCAAATCCTTAGACTCCGAAGAGGAGAAGAAACGACAGGAGCGCAAGAGACGTGAGAGGAGACAGAGAGAACGTGAGCGTGAGGCTAAGGATGGTAAACCAAAGAAGCCTGATAGGAAGTTGGACATCATTGATCAGCTGGACGCTACCAGTATTTATGGCACCGGATGTGAGTAGTTTTGTTAATTCTCTCAAGGCAAAGCTAATTTTGAGCAGTATTCCATCACGATGGTCCCTTTGATGCCTGCAATCCTCACCGAAATCGCCAAGGTAGTCGTCGTGCTCCAATGCAAGCGTTTCCAAAGGACTCACTGAACAATGTTTTGGGAGGTGGAGGACCACTGAACAAGAGACCTGATCATGCTACTTTCCTTGGTAATAACGATCAGGAGGCTTTCAAGGACTATTCCAAGGGTGTCGCAGCCAATGATGGGGACTACACACGGCCTGCGGTTTACCGACCAGATGGAACCATTATGAGCTCGACAAGTAAAGTTGAACCCATTCATGGTGATGAGACTCTTGGTTTAGGAACTTCCACCTTCCTCGAGGGCGCCCCTGCTTCCAGAACCGCAATGCAACGACGAGCAAGCGAACAAAACAGCCCACCAGAAGGACTTTCGAGAAAGAAGTCATTAGCTCAGAAGTTCCGGGGCATCAATAATGGCAGACGAGATTATGGGGCGGGTCGCATCACAAGTCCCGACAATGCCGTATTTACCCCAGAAGGAAACAATTATACACCCGGGGGAACAAGAATCCACGAGTCCAATCCTTTCTTCAATGAGTTTACCAAGGGCGACGACAGCAAGAAGGAAGGAGGAGTCACAATTGTTGAGCCCGACATGCCAGGTCACTCAAGAGCACCCAGCAGCCCAAAACGCGGCGGTCTAGAGAGACGTGTGACGCTCGATACAAGTTCAGGCGGTGATCCTCCAGCAAAGCAAAGTGTCGGCAACAGTTTTCTATCCAGAGTTAAGAGCTTAAAGGGAGGACCTAGGAAACCAAAGGAGAAGCCATTGCCTCTTCCTCAAGAATCATAGAGGGGTCAGTTGTACGATGGAAATCCGAAGATGCTACTTTCGACGACCGGAATCATTCTTCTTTGTTCTTACGAAATCATTTCT
>JBAMDN010000344.1:0-13979 GCA_037074945.1 Tetracladium marchalianum
CAGGTGCTGTCTATCGGTCCCAAGAGACTCGTTTTAACCTTCACGATGTGTTCTGTTTGTCACTTCGTTCAGTTACGTATTGCTAAGGTTAAAACGAGTCTCTGGGACCCCATAGACAGCACCTGGTTGGGAGCTCCCCATTATTGTATGGAGCCAAAGGCAAGACAAAGGAGAAGGCTGATGATGCGTTTGCGATAAGAGCTGCGAGGGCAACTGCCTTGGAATGGGGTCGGAAGCTTGAATGGGAGGCCATTTGCCCAATCAGCTAGGGGCATTTCACCCCGCCTACGTCGAAGCTACTCACCTCACCGTTTTGATACTGGCACTTTGGACGTCGACTTGCTCGTCTCACAGACTCGGGCTAGGTTGGGTGATATACAGTATCAACATGCACGTCCCCGTTTGAAAGATGCCCTTTCGAGGATTTGAGGTTCCGCATGCCATTGCCCAACATCGATCGACTGTTGTGTATCAATCTGCAGCATGTCAATTTGCCGAGGCATGTAACTGCAACTCAATGACTCTTGTGTGAGCTGCAGGCGGACTTTGAATTTCCATTATACTTTGTTACACATCAACATCTTATGTATGTAGGTATCTGCTGAGAGAACCAAAGCCGCCCAGCGGCCACCCGTTCCATTTATCTCTGCGCAGAGTTTCTTCGATGTGTTGCTGAATACCTACCTCATGTAGCATTACTTGCAACAACATGGCGGGGTAACATCATGGTGGTAACCCTCATACCCACTGTACTGTACTAGGTAGTAATGTATCTTGCTTTGTGCACATAACAAGAAAATTGCATCCTACAGAGCATTATCTTCTTCAGCTCCCTGGGTTCTTTGAGTACAGGAAGCCCTTCCTTCCGCACTCCACAATGTAGAATCTTTCAGTTTGATGTTCCCAAGTGGAGGAGCGGCAAGGGTTCACAGATTGGCGGGGTATGTCCGACACAACACCAAAAGAATGCGAACGAGTATCGTGGGAGTTGTAACCGCTTCATCAGCTCTGCCAATTCCGACCTCGCGCATCTCTGGCAAGATATCCAAGCCAGAGAGCTCTCACCTGATTCTCTATAATGCCCGGCAATCCCGAGAAATCGGGCGGCGTCCCCGCCCCTTGCAAGCAACATCGGGACTTCATCGCGATATTCGGAATGGCGACCCCTCCAAATCTCCTACGTGGGCGAGCGTCCATTCTCCAAAGCACATCCAACGGCCAACGTTAATCCCCACGTGGACTCCCAAACCTCACTTGAATCTTTGACACATCGCCCCTGCTTCAACTCCCTCCACCCTCACCTCCAGTAACATGAAATGCAGCGTGTCAGCACCGTGACCCTCTCACCCCGTCCAGGTGATGCAGTATCTTCATGACAAGCGGTCTGTCTGGGCGGTGGACCGAGTCAAGCGGGTGTAACGATTGTACGCAAGTACCCTCCTAGCCATCCAGTTAGATATAGTCTACTTTTCAATAAGGAGACGCTTTATCACTGAAGATAAGGGGTCCTGAATCAATCAACGCGCCCACCCAAAACCTATGCTGTTTAATGCTAGCTAGGTAGACGGAACGGTGTGTAGGCACAGTTTTACTCCACCCGTTTTCGGACCGGGAGGCCTACACTGATTTCTCTTTTCGTGCTGTCATACGCGGGCAAGGGCTATATCATTCTTCGTTCTTCCATGCGCCATTCTGTTTCTTCGACTTCATCTCCATCTCCATCTCCTTCTCCTGAACCCGAAAGATCACCTTATCGCATCACAAAGGGCTTTCTGTAAGTAACTTCATCTTGCGCGCGTACGAGTAGCATTTCAGGAAGCGGCTATCGTAAGCGAAGGGCAACCCAACCTCGTTCGTTTGCTGTGCTGTCTCCTTCCGATCCGGGGTGAAGTTGGTAATTGATATTGATCTCCTTCTCTCTCATAGATCTCTCAACCATCTCATCTGAATAACACAAACAACGCACCGGACAAATCGCCACCATGTCTGAATCTCGCAGCAGCAGCACTGGCAAGGAGACCATCAACTCCATGGGAATGGGAAGACTTCTTGGCAAAAATGCCATCGTCACTGGTGCAGCTGGGTAAGTGGGATTCTCGCAATCTGAGTTTGGGGGTGTCATTCTCAGCTTCCATTTCCTTGAGGATATAAGCCGTGAATGCTTAGAAGCACAAATATGCGATTTCGAGCTCTATAGCCCATTCCACGTGAGCGCTAGCACAGATCTCGAGTTTGGCTTCAAGTGAAGCTATTCAGAAGTCTGGTCTTCGAAGAAATGAAGCCAGATCTCAAAGAGACCAAGCTCATAAGATCTCGGGCCTATCGACTCTCACATTTGAATGAAACTACAGACAACTAACCAAACCACAGAGGAATCGGTCTTGAAACATGTATTCTCTTCGCTAAAGAAGGAGCCAACGTCCTTCTGGCCGACATTTCCGCCCCCGCCCTCGAGCGCGCCGCCGCCAAACTAAAGCAACTCGTCCCATCCGCTCACAAAGTTGAAGTTCAAGTAGCCATTCCCCTCTTTATCCTTCAAAAAAAAGAAGAACATTACAGCTAACATTCGAAAAAAAGGTCTGTGATGTCTCCAAAGAATCCGACGTCAAAGCCCTAGTGGACCACCTCGACTCCTGGGGCGGCGTGGACGTCATGTTCAATAACGCAGGCATCATGCACGCCGACGACGCCGACGCCATTGACACTCCGGAAAAAATCTGGGATCTCACCCAAGCCATCAACGTCAAGGGCGTCTGGTTCGGCTGCAAACATGCTGTGCTCTCCATGCGCAAGTTCCAAAAGACCAAGGGTTCCATCATCAACACCGCCTCCGTCGTTGCGCTCGTCGGTTCCGCTACTCCTCAACTTGCTTATACGGCTAGTAAAGGTGCGGTGTTGGCGTTGACGAGAGAGTTGGCGATTGTGCATGCAAGAGAGGGTTTGAGATTTAATGCTTTGTGTCCGGCGCCGTTGAACACGCCCTTGTTGCAGGATTGGTTGGGTGATGATAAGCCCAAGCGAGCGAGGAGAGAGATTCATTTCCCCAGTGGAAGGTTTGGTGAGGCGATTGAGCAGGCGAATGCTGTTTTGTTTTTGGCGAGTGATGAGTCGAGCTTTATTAATGGTCAAGTAAGTCTTTTTCTTCTTTCCCTTCCTTTTTCAAGTTTAGATATAATCAATCCAAAGGATACTACTATACAAGGGAGAACCTGGAAGCAAAAACGCAGAGTGGGATAATCAATACTAACAAGAGAATGAAATTAGGATTTCGTCGTCGACGGAGGCATGACAAAAGCCTACGTGACACCAGAGGGTCCACCTCTTCCTGGCCCTCAAAACAACGCTCTCCTGTCCGAGCAGGTAGATGCGATTCGTGGAACTGGTATTTAAGCGAGCTTCCTTTTATCAATCAATATCAAACCATTTTATCACTATTCCAACTATATTTCATAGAACCTTCATAGATAGAAAGAAAGAATCGCTCTGCGTGGAAAAACTCATTAATTGACTTATCCTGTCGGTTTTAAGTTTTGTCCAGACTGTCTATTTTATTATCAGGAGATCGGTGTGGAATCTTTGATATGTTTTTCTTCTTCCCTTTTTCTTATCATGGGAGTTCTCATTTGCATTTCGCTTTGCTGACATCCATTGATCTTTTGTTTTTGCGACTAAAAGGTACGAACGAAACTTCTCCTCCTCCTATCGTATCTGCGGAATAGAGAAAGGCTGGTCCTTTACGGGGTTTGTTTTGCGTCGTTGCTTCAACTTCGACTCGAATTCGATTAAACAGGTGAGTGATATATATACATATATATATACAGATGTGTGGGAGTGGAAGCGGCAGGAGAAAAGGCGAGGAAGTACAGGACGTGGGGAACTTAGTGTGCCAGACAGAAAGAAGAGGGGGACGAAGGCAGAAACGAATCGAACGAATGAACAATTTACCCGGCGCGAGATGGTTTTTGGTATGGCAAATTGCATGCGTTCTTTATTTAATATATTGCAGTACAGCAAGTAGGTGAGAGCTTTTGACTCTTTAGCAATGTGATGGCACGGAGGTAGGTATCTAGATGCGAGTAAACAAGAGACATTGAAAAAACACACTCCAGAAAGGGAAGGAAAGGAAAATATAGGAGTTAGAGAACTAAAGAGAAGAAGACAGGACACAGGTCGATTCTCATTTTCCATCTATCTCGCCTGACCTATCGTTCGTTCGTTATCCTTCCTTCTGGTTTATTCCCAGTCCTAGCAGTCTCTCAAGTATGCCGCGGAATCATTATCACATCGGGAAGGCAATAAATCAAAAAATCAAAATCGGATCAAGAACACCTTACAATACTCAAGTAAATTAAGCGAAGAAGGGGGTAAAATTTGATCTTTCCTCGACTAAGGTAGGTAGGTACTCTCCTACCTTCTCTCACCTCCTAAATCCAAACAAAACGGGCAGCACCGCACACATGGAACGTAAAGACACAAAGGGGAAGTAAAAAAATGAACCAAGCAGTTAACAATTTTTTTGGCATGTCATTTTATCTTATCAAAAAAAGACCCCTATCTCCCCTTCACTCCGTTTATTTAATCCAGAGGAATACCCTCATACTCTGCGAAGCCCAGCGCCAAATTCATATTTTCTGTTTGAGTGAAACGATTCATGTTAGCTTTCTTCTTCATGATATCATAAACACTAGAGGTGTTTGAAAGGAGAGGGGAAGTAAGTGGAAAACTTACGCAAACACTGCGTAGCGGCACCCTTCAACAAATTATCAATGGTAGCACAAACCACGACCCTCTTCCCCGAACTATGCACTCCAAACCCACCAATCTCAACGCCGTGCTTGCCACTGATGTTCTTCACGCTCGGCGGCTCACCGGTGATCTTGACCAACCTCTCGCCTGCATAACGCTCTTGGTATAGCTGTCTGATATCTCTGCTCGTCATGCTCTTGTTCAGGGGGATGGAGATGGTGTGGTGGATACCCTGGAACCAGACAGCTACGTGGGGGATGAATGCGATTTCAGCGCCGAGTTGATTGCTGATTTCACGCTCATGGATGTGATCAGTGAGACTGTAAGGGATGATGTTGTTGGTGAGGTTTTCGACGTCGTTCTTAGCGCTGGGTTTGGTGCCTGCTCCCGAGTAGCCGGAAACACCGAAGACGGTGGGTTGACCGCCGAGATAATCGACCAAGGGCTTGATACCAAGTTGGGCTGCGGTGGCATAGCATCCCGGGTTGGAGATTCGGGTTGCCTTGGCAATATCAGATCGCTTGACGAGCTCAGGAAGACCATATGTCCATTTGCTGTCGAATCTGTAGTCTGCAGAGAGGTCGACAATAACACTATTTTGAGGACCCTTGCCTTCGTCGACGGCGTCAACGAAAGGCTTGCACACACCGTTGGGTAAAGCCATGACCCAGCAATCAATTTCTCCATCTGCTTCCATTCGGCGAACATCTTCGGCAGTGAGATTTTCGTATGTGATATCACGCTTCTCATAGCCCTTGAGCTTTTGACCCGCGAGTTCACGAGACGAAACGTGACGAAGATCCATGTTGGGGTGGGCGTTGAGAAGGTTGATAAGAGCTTGTCCAGTATATCCTCTGGCACCAATCAAGGCAACTCGGGCTGGTTTGGTGTTGGAAGAGTTCTTGTTACCATATGGAGGGTTAGGGTTGGTAGTTGTGGCATATCCACGAGACGAAGATGGGAAAGCCCGAGGAATTGTGTTGCGAGTGTTCTTGACTGCTGGTCGGCGAGCACTTGTAGAGTATGCTCGTGCTTGTTGTGCGGTTTTGATAGAGGCGCTCATTCCAGATGCAGCTCTTGCGGCACGGTGAAGACGATCCTCCAAGTTGGAGTCACCAAGCATAGAACGACCATACTTGGAGAATTCGGTCATGAGCTCCTTGACCTCATCGCCGTTCGAGATTCCATACCAGAACATAACCTCGCCATCCTTGGAAAGGCTACCCTCTGATTTGTCAAAGAACCAGGTCAAGTTTTCATCATCCTCCTTCACAGTCCATACAAGCTTGGGGTGGTCCTTTTTGATTGAAGCGAAGACGTTATCGGCAACATTTGTGAGCCATCCTGACTTAGTGATGGTGAAAGTGGCCAAATTAGCAAGGGAGCGGCTGGAAGAAGGAGGAGAGACAATGGCGAGAGCGTCCATTGGCTCATCGAAATAAGCCTTGAACTCCTGGCCCTCCAAACCATCCACATATCGGTCAACAGTAGCCTTTGCATCAAGTCCCTCACGGTCTCGGATAAGCACATCCTTGAACTTCTGGATATCCTCAAAGTCCGAAATCTTGGTAGCGGTTGCCAACTTGTTTCCTCGTCTGATTAGAGTTCCAGCACCAGTATCCGTGAAAAGTTCCTTTTGAAGATCCGCTGGATGAATAATGGCAACGCTGGAAGTTCTTGGGAGACCATCCAGCAGTTGCTTAGTCTCTTTGATCTTAAGTCTGGTTCCATATCGGCACCACCATTGTGACATCAAGGATTCGTATTCCTCATCCAAGTTGATGGCGGAGATCTTCTCGTTGGTATCAGCATTGAAGAGTCCACCCTTCTCAGAAAGGTAAACAATCTTCAATGGCTGAAGTTCGCGGGCAAGTTCTCCAGCAGCGACATCAGCATTGACATTCAAAACCTGGCCCTCTGGCGTCTCAGCCATTGAGGTCAAGATTGGGAGACATCCGGCATTGATAGCAGCCTCAATTGGACCCTTATTGACCTTGTTGATCTTTCCAACCAAATTGTATTTATCCTTATCCAGATATTCCGCACCAAAGACACCAGACGAGATGGGTCGAGCTCGAACTCCCATTTCCTCCAACTTCTCCACAAGCTTCAAGTTTTCTTCCAAGAAGAGCTTTCTCGCAACTGCTAATGTCTTGCCATCCGTAACACGAATCCCCTCTTCGAATTGAGGCTCAACTCCAGCATCCTCGAGAAGCTTGTTCAACTGGGGTCCAGCACCGTGGACAACGACCGGGAAAAGACCAACATGGTGGAGGAAGGCCAACGCAGATGTGAGAGATTCGAGATGTTCAGTGATAATAGCACCACCAACCTTGATCACCGCGAATTGTTGGGAAGAAACCGAGCTGAAGTGAGACAGATATTGTTGAACCTCTCTCTTCGATCCAATATTGCTCAAGAGCTGTACAACGGTCGATCGAGTCGAGAAGTTGTCCGAAGAAGTGGCATACTCGCGTCTAGACTTCAATGTTAAAGCTGCGGAAGCTCTAGGGACGGCTTTCGCAGTGGAAGAGGGAATTCGGCCAGCAATTGTGCGTGCCCTCCTAGAGACCGCACCTGCGGTGGAACGTACGGCCAGCATTTTCGTAGATGGTGTTTGTACTGAGTGGAGATTGGGGAGCGTCGAGAATTCCTGCTTTCAGCTCCTCCTGAGCAGCTACCGGGTTCGCTTTCACCAAGCAGGAACTGGAGGACCGTCTATATTGGAAAGGCGGGGAGGGAAAAGACACCAATATATGACGCAGCTGGATGGAGAAAAAACACGAAGATAATGTCAGTAAGAGCTCGTTGTTACTTTGCAGATGAGTTGGAGACACAGGCGGTCTACTGAAGGGGTTGGAGAGGTAGATTTACACACCTATGTGGTTCAATGGCTGTGGAGGTGAAGTGCAGAATGGCCGCGGTGCATTGAGTCAGATCATATCAATCAACGTTGGTGCTTCTCCAAAACTGTGGTGGAGATCCGATGCTCGGCTCAATTGGCCAGGGGGCGATCTGCACCAAGGAGGAGCAAGAAAAGCTGCTGCATTCCTGTTGCGAAAAATGCCGAACAAACTTTTTCACACCACCATGTGCAGAGCAGAGTTTACTATCTTTTAAAACGCCCTGGATGTTGCAATCCAATAGCAGAGGAGTATCAAGAAATCTCTAGCTACATCATATCCTTATCTCTTTTACCTCAGAAAAAGGTGTATTTATTGTTGTGCAGAGAGATGTCGAAACAGTAGATGATATTGATAAGAGATATTCTCATTACTGGAACAATGAACTCTTCGCAAATAAAGCGTTGAGAAAAGAAATTTGTCCAATGGAACTCTCTTCACATATATACTTGTGGCTTAATCATGCTCAACGGTATCGTGTTTTGAAGTTAGTGAACCTTTTCGAAAGCATGTCAAACAGTTCTTTGGACATCAATAGCCACTGCATCAGCAATATAAGACATCACCAGTATATCTCTGATAGCTTTCGTTACACCACTCTCATTCACAATCACATCCACCACAAGACACAGTACACTCTGATTGTAAAACCTCGATTATCTCCGTCGTCATTTCCTACATGATACAAGCCCTCGCTGAAACATAACTTTCGTGCAGCCCTCTGTCGAAAGCGTTCGTGAGGACCGCTGGATAGTTCCTCTCAACGATGTGTGACGCCCTCCCAGAAAAGAACCTGCACGAAAAAAAATCAAATGAAAAGAACTCCTTGATCGCTTAACCCTTCGTTGATCCAGTTTGCTCGTGGCCTGCGATCGTCGCATGCAAACAGAATCGCAAGATCCTAATGTTCCCGCCATGTGCACTTCTTTCGCTCGTTCATCGTCTATGTGCCTAATCGCCATGTGCTATACCTGCCGCCATACATTTAGTGCTTGCTGGTAACGACTGCGACGAATTAGTATGGCAACATAGGTGGGAGAAGAACTAGACATACCGGCTGGCACAATAATGACAACAAGGAGGATGATGATTCCTGCAATCAAGCACATGCGCATCTTCATATCCTATATAGTATCACAAGTTAGCATGGCATCCCGGTTACGAAGACGAAGAAAGACTTGCCTTCCACCACATCTGCTTGCGAACCCGATTGGCACCACGACGGAATCCTTGAGCTGATACCGCGAGGTTGTCGGTCTTATCTTGAAGAGAATCTAAGCGTTCACCACGTTGCGATACCTTGTTGATGTTCTCTCGCATCACACCAACAGTGTCATCAATTTGCTAAGAAAAAATGTCAGCCAACTTCCCAAGCAATATTCAGGCCACCTGAAAGTTGCATTTGGAGCGATCGTGGAGTCATAGGAATCGAAGGAGTATGCATCGCCTTTTGCTGGACACCGTGGGAGTTGACTTCGTTCTTTGCATTCAATCGGGCTACGTCGTGGTCGACGTCAGATTGCAGGTGCTGGACCTCGTCATTTTCGACATGCGCGGATGTTGTAGAAAACATCCAGCATCTCGCGCATTAATATAGAAATCCCCAGAATCCATCCCTATCTCCACCTGATTCCTCTTATGTTAACCCGGACGTTGTGCCTGTCGTAGTTGATGACGAAGCACCTGCCGGCTGTCGCAAGCTGCATTCCAATCTCCCAAACACCACGATCGTTCCAGGGGATGCGACATCGATTCAAAAGAATTGTATCAATCACTTACTGCTTGTAACGCCGCTGTCCTCTGGTTTCCTCCTTGTTGTGCTCCTCCTGCTCCGCCAGCAGCTGGTTCAGCTGGAATGTATGGATCATAGGGACGGTCTCCAGCGGATGCCATTATGAAGGGCGGTTGTTTTGGGGCGTCGAGGAAGATTTGGTAGAGATGTCGGGTATCGCGAGCGATGCAGGATCTAGAGTTCTCTTGATGGAAGTCGGAATTCTTTGTTTGAGCTTGGTTTGGTGAGGTGAGAGGATGGGAGGATGAGGTTGGTATGGGAGGACAGGGTGATTATTGAGGTTCCAATGCGGGAAGGGTGTCAGCTGGAAAGTGGAGAACAGCGGTTTGGGCCTTGAAGGTTGCGATCGAAACAGCACTAGGATGAGGGTGTCGTGATTCGAAACGGTTGGAGTGATGGAGTGAGAACGAAAACGGGCACGTTTTGAAAGAATTGCAATTGATTAAATAGACATC
This sequence comes from Tetracladium marchalianum, assembly GCA_037074945.1. Lineage (NCBI taxonomy): Eukaryota > Fungi > Ascomycota > Leotiomycetes > Helotiales > Tetracladium > Tetracladium marchalianum. The sequence continues at coordinate 9,897 of JBAMDN010000344.1, forward strand.
TATGAATAGCAGAGAACCCTTGCCCTTCCCTCGTCACCTTCGTCAGCATCAGCATCAGCATCAGCATCAACAACGAGTTCGTCACGTGTCGGCTACGACTAGGTGGTACTCAGCCATCCGTGGCGAATGAACCTGGGAGGCAAAGCAACAACCATGAAGATGAGGATGCGAACGCGGTCCGGAGACCGAAGAAAAGTATGTCCGTTGTTCAGGTCGGTTGTTCAGGTCTTGCTTTGTTTATGTATTGGTGTGGAAGAGTAGTCCAAGAGTGTGAAAGTGCCAGGCTCCTCGAACATTTGGATGTGTTTCTTCAGAAGCACAAATAGTACCGTACGTCCGTGTGAATTATGATACCTGATTAATGAACGGGGATACTGAGAGTCGACGTTCCATGTGCCAAGGCATTATTTTGCTTGGGGAATCGTCAGATGCTCTCCAGTGTTTCTTCAACCTCTTGCCTCCCTCCCCTCGCCTCCAACCTCATTGTTTTTCGAGTGACAATCAATCCAGCCTTCTGCCAGCCCCCGGGTCCGCTGTTTCTTCCGTTCGATGAGTTTGCTACTTATCAAAGTTGCCCATCTCAACCACATGTCAGTTTCTTCCCAACATTTGGGGGCGAGCGAGATGAAAGAAAATGATGTGTGGCCTGCCTCAGACATTGGAGTGTCTGCTCTCCTTTTTTTTGGTTCTCTCCATCTCGAAAGTGATGCACAGCGTCACCAAGCAGCATCTGAAGGGCTTTGCGCTTGGAGGAACTCCACAATTTTACTTTTGCATCTTTCACCGCGCCATGTAACTGACTACTGCTGGAGTTTGTAGCCAGTAGTACGGTTACTACTGCAGCACAGTGGTAGCTTATCTGGGAAGAACCGGTTTTAAAATTGCGCGATGTCGTTCTTATCAAAAGCTTCGTCGCTAGTGCCGCGTTGTCGTCAACAGATGCAAACGTCGTCTTGCCCACCACATTTTCTGGTGCAGACTTTAACTTGCCGGCTTTCCCATGGCGGATAAACACGCTTCGTGCACTGCAGACATTCTTTCATCCTTCCTCATCATAACATCAATTGTCTCCGTCTCATCACATTCGTTGTAAACATTCCTGCTGTCGCCATACACTCGTTCGCCCCCAACAGTCCTTTGTTTTTCGCGTCAAGCACCATCGAATATCGCAACTTTACGGCCAACAGTCCGTACAATTCTTCGTCGTCCCCCCCAATCTGAGCATCGTCAAATCGTGAGACCAATTGACCTGCCATTGGGGACGACTTCACCTTTTCTACGTTACTACACAGGGCCTGGGCATCTAGAATCCAATACATCCATATCAAAATGCGATGCTCCACAACATCAGCCCAGGTGGCCATAGCCATCTTGGCCGGCAGCCAGATAGCCCAAGCAATCAAAGTTGATCTAGATTCCCCAGGTATTATTGATTACCCCGCGAAACGATTCGGGATGTAATTAATTCTTGCAGATTCAATCAAAGCAGCTTCGAGAGACATTGCCTACGATATGATGTCCCTTTACACCGGCAACCGCACAGGAGACGTACCGGGAAATCTTCCAGACCCTTACTACTGGTGGGAAGCAGGAGCTATGTTTGGGACTATGATAGATTATTGGTATTACACCGGCGATAGCACTTACAATGAGGTGACAACACAAGCCCTCCTCTTCCAGGTCGGGCCAAACAACAATTACATGCCTCCCAACCAATCCAAAACCCTCGGGAACGACGATCAAGCCTTCTGGGGCCTTGCAGCTCTCTCCGCCGCCGAAGTCAACTTCCCCAATCCTCCTGCCGACCAACCACAATGGCTTGCCCTCGCCCAAGCAGTATTTAACACACAAGCACCTCGCTGGAACACCGAAACTTGCGGCGGTGGCCTCAAATGGCAAATCTTCACTTTCAACAACGGCTACAACTACAAAAACTCCATCTCCAATGGCTGCTTCTTCAACCTCGCTGCTCGTCTCGCCAAATACACTGGCAATACAACCTACTCAGATTGGGCAGAGCGCGCCTGGGAATGGTCATACAGAATTGGCATGATTGACCAAAACAGCTACTTTGTCTTCGACGGCACCGACAACAACAAAAACTGCTCCGACATGAACCACCTCCAATGGTCCTACAACGCAGCGGTGTATCTCCTCGGCGCAGCGAATATGTACAACCTCACAAACGGCTCCGCAATCTGGGAAGAACGTGTCAACGGCATGATGCGAGGCATCGAAGCCTTCTTTCCTGATGGCAAAAACATCGCCGTTGAAATCGCTTGCGAGAACAACGGACAATGCAACGTAGATCAACATTCTTTCAAAGCTTACTTGGCGCGTTGGATGACAGCCGCTACGAAAATGGCACCGTTCATTACCAAAAACGTCATGGCTAAGATGCGAGCTAGTGCTACAGCTGCGGCACTTCAATGTTCAGGTGGTGCTAATGGTCGATGGTGTGGTTTGCGTTGGCAGGATAACGCTACATGGGATGGCACGCAGGGAGTTGGTCAGCAGATGGCGGCGTTGGAAGTCATACAGAGTAACCTCATCTCGCGGGTTGCTGGGCCGTTGACAAATGCCACTGGGGGAACGAGCGTGGGGAATTCGAATGCTGGTGCGGGGAGTGATAAGCTGGATGATCCGCTTGCTACGACGCCCGCTACGCAGGGGGATAAAGTTGGTGCGGGGTTCTTGACGACGTTTTTGTTGGGGGGTTTTGTGTGGATGGTTTGGTTTATGATCACGGGGGAGTGATGGGGGTGTTGTTTGTCGTGGTGGATGCAAAGTGAGAAAGGGGAAAGAGAGCGTGCTAGTAAGTTTCTTTCTTGAAATTGGAGTTTTCGGGGTGCCTTTTTTGGGGTGGGGCAAGGGAGAAAGTGAAATGCGTACATGAGAATAGGATATATGAATGAGGTGGGGCGTTCTTCTGGGAATACTGAGCTGGTATGGGATGGGTGGAATCACAGTACACAAATAACAGGTACCTCACAACTATTAGGGAGGGAAAGGGAAGGGGGGCAAAGGCGTTGGCATGGGGAGATGGCGTTATGGAGTAATACCCTCATTTACCTAGTCTAGTCAAGCGAGAATGAAAAGGGGGAGGATGATGAGAAGGAAGAAGCTCATGTATAGTAAAAAAACGCATAACGTATAAAGTAATAGTAATGATTACAAGGCAACTCAATTAATATATCATTAAGTTGCACCTCATTAGAAGAGAGTTGGAACACCGAAAAACGCGTGATTTGTGGAAGAGTAGAAACAATTATGTTGTCGTCACCTCGAGGGTACTGCCAATTGGTAGTTTTCATTCATCATTCGTTATTCCATGACCTATTCACAATACTGTACCTACAAGTATCGTTCTCATCACTCTCCCCTTCTCATTCTCATCCACCCATCCTCGTCCGCCCTTCCTTCCCATCCATACTTCTCAAAGCATCAAGAACTCAAGAAGTAGCAAAAACAGCAGCCCCCCAAGCATCAATAGCATAAGTCAAATGCGGCGGCAGTATCAACGCTCCATTCAAACATATCGCGTCACCCGCATGACAATAAATCTTCACTTTTGATGAAGCGATTTTGGGGACGGGTTTGAGTGATACTGTTGTTTTTTCTATTGTTAGTTGCTTCAGGAGGTTCATAGAGAAAGGAAGCTGAGAAGGAAGTTGAGAAGGAAGTTGAGAAGGAAGTTGAGAAGGATTGGGAAAGAGGGATTAGGAGAGAGGGATTAGGAGAGAGGGATTAGGAGAGATGAGAAGGGAGGAAATGGGAAAAAAAGGACATACGAGGATCGCCAAATATAACAACCTTACTAACCCACGCCGCCGTCTCAGCAGATAGTAAAGCAGCTGCGTTGTGTGTGATTTGTCCGCCTTGGGAGTACCCACTGATGATTAGTTTTGTATTTGGGCATTTGGTTTTGGTGGTGGTTATTTGGTTTGCCCTGGTTTTGTAGACGGGATAGTGTTAGTCATTTTTCATTTTTTCCCCCTGGAATGAAGGAGTTGAGAAGAGGAGGGAGGAGATGGGGGAGTAAATGGGGAGAGGTAGAGGTTGAAAAAGACATACATGGAAGCA
>JBAMDN010000345.1:0-91228 GCA_037074945.1 Tetracladium marchalianum
TTGGTGAGGTTATGCTGGAGAATGATGAGGATACAGTCATCTATTGATGCAATGTCATATCATCGGAGGGAATCAGTTTCAGATTTTTTTTATTATCATATCCAGCGAGTGGTGTTGCAGATCAAGAATTACGGCATTTAAAGGAAGGTCGTGGGACGTTCAGAGGCCAATTGGCTTTTATACCTATTTTTATTCATACCTTTCTTGCATTCCATTGCCCAGCAAGTGATTTCTTTAAAAGATACAAAACATAGCTATTCTAAGTTTCGCCTCGCAAATGTAACTTATTGTCCCAGACTCCATATCTGGCCATTCACAAGTGTACTCGCTTGTATCCTCTCAAGACATTGGCTCAGGAGCTCAAGTGGGGTTTGTTATGGATGCAGTGGACTTTCATTTGCCATGCTCCACTCCTCTTCTCCTTTTTGCACACCTTTTACAAAATTACATCTCAAAACCAATTTGTGAAATCTAACATCCTCTCCTCCAGCTCAAGACTAGTGGTCCGTTGAGCCGCAATGTCACGAGCACCAAAGCTGTCGCCTGCGGAAATTCCTTGACGAGAAATTCTTGCCTTGCCGAGTGGACATAGCTATACTTACTATCAATTCCTTCCCACCGGTTTCTAGTCAAGGATACCCTCTTTCTCATGTTATTCGTCTATTTAAATCATGCCGTCATTTCAATACCAAATTTCCTATTCAATGTGTTTCTTTTCCAGCACTCCATAGCCACTCGCCCCGCCTCTACTCCTCTCAAACATTTCCACCCTCCAGTGTCAGCTAATCAATCAAATAAAATAACCACTCTAATACCTTCAAAATCAGTCACGGCTTCCCAGACCCTTTAGATGACCGCTACTTGATTCCGACTTCTTTAAACAAAAAACATTCCCTAAACTTTGTTACTCCCTTGTGGCTACGACGACATCTTCCCCTGCGGCACCCATCACACTATACAAATATCGAATGATGTTCTCCAACGTCGTCGAACACCTGGGATTTGGGACTGATAAAAATCCGTCAATGGAGGTGGCATCATTCTCGTATGATATCTTCTCCATCATTTATCTCAGATATTCACAAAAAAACCACTTTTGAACAGAACTTGATCAGTTTTACAAAACAGACTTGGACTGGAAAATACACATTCCCTAAGCTACATATCAAGACACGCTAACACACCAAAATACAGGTGGTCACGACTGGGCGTGCTCTCGTCTACCGCGTTCGTCGTCGGCCACCCTTCCTTAATTTGAGGCCTCTTCTCCATCTCATACCTTCTCCCCACCTCCCTCTCCCCCTCATCAACCTTTACCCACCCCGTTTTCTGTATGCCTAAAACTGGACATACCAACACCAATTCGCCTTTCTTTTTCCTTTGAAAACTCCCTTGCCAGCTCCCCTGATAAAAATCCGTTCATTCCTATGTTCGGTGGGTCCACATTCAACTGGTCAAAGTCGTTTTCACCGCCGAAAAAGGTATAGATCTTGATTTATTAGATGATGTGAGAACAGTCGTTGTTAAGTAGTGATGAAGTGGAGTTTTACGTGAATCAGGTTTTTAGCGGGGGCTAAGGATGCGCAAGAGTGGGTGGTGGTGTGGAGGATGTTGAATTGGATAGAACTCACAAGATGAATTTTGATGAGGAGAAGGGGAAGCCTTGGAATTCGCTGAATTTGAACACGGGAAGAAGGTGTGAAGAAGTGGGGTTTAAGTTTGAGGGACTTGCCGACATTGTATGTGGGTGGAGAAAGATGGCATTGCGCGGACGAGTAAAGGTATGGAGAGGTGGTGGAAGGAAGGTTGAGAATGAGGATGGTGGATGTGAATTATTGGGCTTTGGTGAGTCTTATCCGCTTCATTCACCCCTTTTTGTTCTTTTTGTTATTTTGAGGTTAGTTGAGCTGATATCATCTCTTCTGCAGTGGGGAAAAACCAGAAGAAACCAATGCAAACTACCCGGAAAATCGGTCAAGCTATGAGTTTAAATTGCCTGCCAATGCCTCTGTCCAGTGCATGGGAGAAGCGAAGTTGTGATTACTCTTTTTGGATTTTGAGGACAGGATCGGCCGAGAGAAGGAGATATGGCAGGAGTGGGCGTGTGACGAGAGATGGTCTGTATCTTCACTGCCCAGTCAGGATGTAGTGTCAAAGTCTCACCAATCCAGCGACCCAGACCTAACTGAGGTCGCGACACCCTTCACCACCAGAGAGATCTTGTGCAAGTTGTATATAATCTGACCTCATTTTTATTTCTTTTACACTACAACTAGACTCTCTACGCCAGCTGCGTTTCAAGAGTGGTGTCGCTGCTCTAGCTTTCTTCCTTTCTCTTTTTCTTCCTTTCCCTTTTTCCCTCTATTTTCTCTATTTCTTCTTCTTCTTAGACAATCCAGAACAAAAGAAAGAGCGGACAAAGGAAAATTTGTTGTTTAATGATAGAAGAGGTACTCGATCAAAAGCTTTCCGAAATCAAAACGAAGCATACCCTTCCATCTCATTCATTCCTGCAACTCGTGGACCTCTTCTTCCTCAGACCAGCTGGAAGTATTTGTGTCAGTCCCAGCTCCTTACCTATGTCCCTTCCCCAAATAGCACCCCCAGTCCCTTCCATCCCAATCCATTTCCCCAAGCCCCAAAGCAAATTACAGGTCAACTTAAAGCAAGTCATTAGGCTAGCCATGCGATTAACTCCTCTCTTGTGTTGCTGTTTGTGTAGGACTTCGAGTTTTTTGTTTCGTGGAGGGAGATAAGTTAATGGCATGGCTGCTGTTAATGACTTGCTTTAAGTTGACCTGTAATTTGCTTTGGGACTTGGGGAAATGGATTGGGATGGAAGGGACTGGGGGTGCTATTTGGGGAAGGGGGACATAAGTAGACTGGGACTGGACACAAATACTTCCAGCTGGTCTGAGGAAGAAGAGGTCCACGAGTTGCAGGAATGAATGAGATGGAAGGGTATCTCTCAGCTTTTGATTTGAGCTTGATCGAGTACCTCTTCTATCATTAAACAACAAATTTTCCTTTGTCCCGCTCTTTCTTTTGTTCTGGATTGTATTAAGAGAGGAATGGAGAGAGAATGGAGAGAGAGGAAGGAGAAGAAAAAGAGAGGAAGAAAGCTAGAGCAGCGACACCACTCTTGAAAATTAACTCGGCGTAGAGAGTCTTAGTTGTAGTGTATTAAAGGAATGAAGAATGGATGAGATTTATATACAACTTGCACAAGATATTTCTCTGGTGGTGAAGGGTGTCACGACCCTCAGTTAGGTCTGGTACTCATGATGTGTGTAACTTTTGACATATTTCTACATCCTGACTGGGCAGTGAACATAGGACAGTCTTCTTCGTCCTCCTTGGCCCACTCCTCCCCATATCTCCTTTCTCTCGGCCGAATCCTGTCCTCAAAATCCAAAAAGAGTAATCACAACTTCGCTTTCTCCCCCATCGCCGCTGGAGCAGAGGCATTGGCAGGCAATTTAAACTCATGACTTAACCATTCCAGGATTATTGCATTGGTTTCTTCTGGTTTTTCCCACTGCAGAAGAGATGATATCAGCTCAACTGACCTTCAAAATGACGAAAGAGAAAAAACAGAAAGAGAATCATGAAGCGGATAAGACTCACCAAAGCCCAATGATTCGCATCCACCATCCTCATTCTCAACCTTCCTTCCCCCCACCACCTCTCCATACCTTTACTCATCGCAGGCGGCAATGCCGTATCTTTCTTACCACCCACATACAATGTCGGCACATCCTCAAACTTGAATTTCCCTTTCTTCACACCTTCTTTCCCCTGTTCAAATTCAGCGAATTTAGCAAATAACCCTTCCCCCTTCTCCTCATCAAAATTCATCTTGTGAGTTCTATACCAATTCAACATCCCCTTCACACCACCCTCACTCTTCGCATCCTTAGCCCCCGCTAAAACCTGATTCACGTAAAACTCCACTTCATCCTTACTTAACAACGGACTCTTTCTCACATCATCTAATAAATCAAGATCTATACCTTTTTCGGCGGTGAAAACGACTTGACCGGTTGATGTGCGACCGCCGAACATGGCGTTGAGGAATGAACGGATTTTATCAGGGGAGCTGGCAAGGGAGTTTTCAAAGGAGAGGAGGGCGAATTGGTGTTGGTATGTCCAGTTTGGCATTACGGAGGCGGGGTGGGTAAAGGTTGATGAGGGGGAGGAGGGAGGTGGGGAGAAGGGTGTTGAGATGGAGAAGAGGCCTCGAATTAAGGAAGGGTGCCAGAGCGTGACGCGGTAGACGAGGGCGCCGCCCCAGTCGTGACCGCCCTGTTATTTTGGTGTGTTAGCGTGTCTTTTGATATGTAGCTTAGGGGATGTATTTCCCAGTCCAAGTCTGTTTTGTAAAACTGATCAAGTTCTGTTCAAAAGTGGTTTTTTTGGAACTCATGTGGTGTGGAATTGATGGAGAAGAAGAATACATACGAGAATGATGCCACCTCCATTGACGGATTTATCAGTCCCAATACCCAGGTGTTCAACGAGTTGGAGAACATCGTTGGAAAGATATTTGTAGGTATAGTGTGATGGGTCGGCGGGGGAAGATGTGGTTCCGTAGCCCAGAAGGGCGGGGATGACGATTTGAAGGTTAGGGAATGTTTTTTGTAAGGTGGGAATCAAGTAGCGGAATGTAAAGGGGTGGTCTGGGAAGCCGTGACTGATTTTGAAGGTATTAGAGTGGTTCTATTTATTTGATTGATTGGTTTGGTTGTTGGAGGGTGGGAGATGTTTGAGAGGGAGTAGAGGCGGGGGCGAGTGGCTATGAGATGCTGAAAAGGGAACACATTGAATAGGAAATTTGGTATTGAAATGAACAGCATGATTTAATACAGAAGGAAAACTAACATGAGAAAGAGGGTATCCTTGACTGGACCGGTGGGAAGGAATTGATAGTAAGTATAGCTATGTCCACTCGGCAAGGCGACGAATTTCTCGTGAGAAAGAAATTCCGCAGGCGACAGCTTTGGTGCTCGTGACATTGCGGCTGAGTAGTTTACTAGTCTTGAGCTGGAGGAGAGGATGTTAGATTTCACAAATTGGTTTTGAGATGTAATTTTGAAGTTGTCGAGAGAAACCGGGGAAGAAGAGTGTTGTGGACGTCACAAAATGGAGGAGTGCTGCATCTGCAAGGCTGACAAACCCCACTTGAGCTCCTGAGCCGAGGCTTGAGGATACGAGCGAGGTACACTTGTGAATGGCCAGATATGGAGTCTGGGACAATAAGTTACATTTGCGAGGCTACGAAGCTTAGAATAGCTATGTTTTGTATCTTTTAATCACTTGCTGGGCAATGGAATGCAAGAAAGGTATGAATAAAAATAGGTATAGAAAGCCAATTGGCCTATTGAACGTCCCGCAAATTCCCTTCTTTAAATGCCGTAATTCTTGATCTGCAACACCACTCGCTGGATATGATAATAAAAAAATCTGAAACTGATTCCCTCCGATGATATGACATTGCATCAATAGATGACTGTATCCTCATCATTCTCCAGCATAACCTCACCATTATGCTCTTCTTGAGCAGTAACCTGATCAGTCTGTGCTTGAGTGGGTAGAGTTACAGGGGAATTAGTAGTATCAACAGCGGTAGTAGGAACATTAGAAATTGGAGGAGACGACTCGGCGTGAGTTTCACCCACCGGCTCCTTTGTAGCAGTAGAAGTGCCATTGGACTTCTCTTTGTCTTCACTCACGGCTTTTGGATGCCGTGAGTTGAATTCTGCGACTTCAATTTCGATTTGCGCTTGGGTATCAATTAGTTGCTGCTTGATTCGTTCTTCGTCTTCTGGTAGTAATTCCCATGGTTTATAATACTGTTATCCGATTAGCACATGCTCGAAAGTGAAGACTAGATCAAACGTCTTACCAGTTTTGGCTCTGCTTTCGTAGTCAGGAAATTTGCCATTGCCAGCATATTCGCATGTCGGGTTTTCATCTACACATAATCAGTACTTGATAGCACTTCTATATCAAAATAAACCCACCGATTGCTCATCAACCTTAATCTGCTCAGTCCGTCTTACAGCCTGCAATTTCGCCAATCTCTCAGCCTTTCTCCCCTCATCAGCAGCTTTTTGTTGTTTCGTTCGCTCCTGTTGTCGTTTCTCAATCTCCTGTCTTTTCTTATGTTGGTTACTGGGCGTAGTCTGGCTTAATGTACTCAGTAGACCACCAAATAATCTCTGGCCTCTCTTGCGCTCCTCTTGAACACTAGCTTTTCTCCGCTGCTGAACTAGCTCCGATGGTGCCTCTGATTCGAGTTTGGGGATGGGAGATTGTGACCGCGCATCATCGGAGAAACGGGGGCGTTTGGTGGTGGATTCTACCGCGGAGGATCTTCGACGTTTGGTAGGAGGTGATTCGGATGGTTTGAAATCGGGAATGATAACAGCTGAAGCGACGGTCCTGCTTGAAGAGTTAGATATTTTCTAGTTTGTGATATATTGAACTTGACTGACGCTGAAATGTCCACCATCTTAAAGTATCCTGCAACGTAAAATAGTGTCTCTGATGAGGATGTTCTGGATTCGTTGTTGAGTTGATGTCTTGGATTCACCAGAGCTCTGGAGCTGGTTTAGGCGTAGCGTGGTGGCACGTGCTTACCAAGCATTTTTGGAAGGCTGGAGATTTTGGTGCCGCATCATTTCGATATTTGAACTCCAGACAGCTCTCTGCCTCTCTCTACATTTCATTTCAAACACCACGACCTCCCGACCAAGACTTCAAGCTCTCTCAGACCTCAAACAAAACTATTAGAACATTTCCAAAGCTGCCAATCCTTGGAAATATCACACAATGTCTCGCCATCATCCGTAAGTACCCTCCCTCCTACCCGACTGCGAAAGGCGCATAGCTAACACCTCCTCCTAGCGATCTTGTAATGTGCCGCAAGCAATCCGGAATTGCCATCGGTCGACTCTGCGATAAATGCGACGGAAAATGCCCCGTGTGCGACTCCTACGTTCGTCCTACCACCCTCGTTCGCATCTGCGACGAATGCAGCTTTGGCAACTACCAGAACAAGTGCGTAGTCTGTGGTGGAGAGGTATGTTTTTTCCCTTGCGAATGCTTTGTGGAAGTCATGAGCACATGCTGACACTCTCTACAGGGTATCTCAGACGCGTTTTATTGCTTCGAGTGCACGAGGTTGGAGAAGGATAGGGATGGTTGTCCGAAGATTATAAATCTTGGAAGTAGCAGGACAGATCTATTCTACCAGAAGAAGAATTTTAGGAACCACTAGCCAAAGATGGGGGATTATTGTGGAAATTGGTGAAGTGATTCTAGCATCGGGACTTGGAAGAGGATAAGGATGATGTGGAAGAATGAAAGCTGGGAGAAGTCATTTTAAGACATAGCGATGGCGTTATATGGTCAATTTCAAAGAAACTGGGGGCAAGGAATAATGGATGGCGTACCTAGGAGCTGTTCAGATAGACAAACATCGATGATATAGAAATCAATGTCACCACTTTCCAATATCCAGCTTGAATACAGCTGAGTAATGAAGTTTGTCTTTCACTTTATTTCAGCCCTCAGCTCTTCCAAGTCTTATTCTTTCTCCGGCATAGTTACCTCGTTTCAAATAGTTTGCTTCAATCACACTGATCAGTTCTAGTTAACGACGCGTACCTATGTTCTATCTGCAGAACCTCGAGAACAAGCCAATGCCAATTAGATGAAGATCGCGTCACAACTTCCAGTTACATTCACTCGCTTTCTTGCTAAATTTCTTGTTTCGATCGGATTATCTCTTTCATTATAACCTCCAGCGACCTTTAGCTTATAACAGGGCCCATGAAGGCCTGCCTTTGTCACTATGTGGCCCACCCCAAAACATCCACAACAATGCCTCAAAATCGACAACTCTCACATCCAACAACAACAACAACACCAACACTACCTCTAACGACAACAACGATACCCACCATCTTTTCGCCATCAATATAATCCTATATAAATCTTATCGCTACAACCAAATTCTTGCGATCACTTGGCCGAGTAGTAAAACACCCGACCGAAAAGTCGTGAAACTACCACCCCGTTCCACCTAACCCCCTTCCTTCGCTTGCGTGAAATGGTGACATGGAGACATCTTTAAAAATCCTGTTCTTCTGGGTTTTCTACGATCTACACTCTCTAGTGTAGATCCGAGTTTTGCTCTTTTGGATGTTGGATTGTTTTAAATGTTGGTGTTGTAGTGCAGTGTCACTCGGTTTTGTTTGCACCCGTTTATTTACACGGTTCTTTTTTTGGGGAGGATGCATTCACATCGCGGCTGAAGCAAGTTAAGTCAGTTCAATTTCAAATAGTAACCTTGTTTGCGTTTTCTAGTGTCCGTCCTTCGAGAAATCAGTTTCCCATCATCAATGGAATGAAACCAAATCTCCTTCCCTGGCTGCTTGCTCCCGCGAGTAGCTCACCCCATCAACCTTCAGTCCAGTCTTATCCAACAAAGAGATTGTTCCTCCTTGATTGCTTAATGGACTTTTCGGTACCAAAAACCCCTTCTTCTCGTTAGGCTTCAGAACGCCCTCTAAATCCTGACGATTGTTATTCTTGTTCACGATTCCCCATCCGGTCAAATCGATCTCTTGGGTGATTCTATTGACAAGATACACAGTCTCCGCCTCGCCAGTCGTCGGAGTTTGATCATGTCCAACAGGATTCAAAAGGGCACCGCGAATCTGCACGATCCCCTCGGCACCTCCACGGCCTGATTTTGCCTTCTCATAATCAACAACAAGTCCCCTCTCGATCAATCCCACGAAATCTACATTTCCAATCGCACTCCCGTCAACATCATCCGTATGGACCTTTTGCACACCGAATGCCAAAAACACACCCTCCCAATGTCCATCATCCTCAAAATGCAGCAACAGACCTCCATCCTGCCAAACCCCATTATCATCTGCGAAGCGTCCCTCATTTCCCTGATTCATATGCACATCATGAATGCCACCCGGGAATTTCTGGCCGAATATATACAATACTGCCTTGCGCTTGATGGCTTGCGTCAGGACTGGACCGAGGAAATCAATGAGATCATTATCCTCTCCTTCAACGTTATGGCGCAACAAGGAACCGCGGGCCAGGTCTATGATATTGCTGCGGATGTAGTCGAGAGACGGGAAATTCGTCTCTGGATCTTTTTCGTGGAAACCTGGTTGGAGTGGTGAAAGCTTGGCCGTGATGGGGTGGGAGAGGTTGCGGATGAACCAGTAGACGAGGCGGGATTCTTGGGGTGTGGAGGATTTGATGTTGATTGCTGCGCGGAAGCGAGCGGGTGCCGTGGAGGTGGAGGATGGACGGTCTGAGGTGTAGTAGAGCTGGAGGTGTGGTTTTTGGTCTTTGGTTTCGGCTACGAAGCTTAGGGGGTAGCCGACGTGGACGCCGTAATCCTTGATTGTCATGATGATTGATTTGCGAGCTTTGGATTTGGTTAAAGGAATTGGAGAGTGTGTTAGTTTGGTTGCGAAGTTAAGAAATTAATTGCGGGCTGTGGGACCAAGCATTTATACAGCATCGATGTCAGACCAGTATGGCCTTCGGATCCGTCATTAACATACTCATAATTCAGCCCAGTATTTTTTCGGAGCTGAAGAGTTCAGTATACTTCGCATCCCCATCGAAAGTTACACCTCGTCAGTGCAGCCACATCGTCCAAATAGCAGAAATACTCACCTCAATTGGATGCTATACGAATTCATGTACCACAAGGAGAAGATGTTGATTGTATGTGTATGTGGTGTATGTGCCGAGCAAACGACATGTCCCTTGAAGCTCAGCTCCTCAAGCCATTTTGACGGAAGGCCCCGTGGGCCAATAGCATTTCACATTTCTCGTCCGAAATTCTCCAAAGTCCGAGAGGTTACTTAGTTAGATTTGATATATCAGATAATTGGATTCAGCCCTACGAGAAAACCCACGTGGTCAGAGTGTGTGGATTTTCTGTAATGTACATCGGCAACAAAGGAATGCCTGACGCAATTCTGTGGGTAGGGTTCCTCATTTTATTGGGTCTTATATGGGCATGTTGATGATCCAAAAAAGGCCACACAAGATTTGAAGAATAAGAAAGATTTCTGGAGAAAGAGGTCTCCTGCGGGCTGCTCACCACGTTCGGCATCAGAAGTGTGCAGTGTTTCTTCGCCCTTCATGCTTATTTACTGGATGTAGGTTTACTTTCACAGTTTTATAGATCCTTCTCATCTTGCGCTGCCAGCGGAACAATGGAAGTCCTTATCATATTCAATCTAGTTGATACAACGTCTTTTTCTCCCTTTGTTTTTTACTGGACTTTCCTTTCCGTGGCACAGAACACCGCTCGTTAGACTTTACACTTCGTAACTCTTGTTTTCTCTTTCGAATGAGTATTGAGATTATGAATACATTGATGAAGGGCAAGGCAATAATTGAAGTTAGTTCAATTATTCTGAAAAGTGGTTCATTCCAAAGACTAACATGACAGTTGATTGAGCTGACGAGAAAGTGGAACGTGGGGCTCATAGCATAATTCTCGCTGTCCTTTATTCCTTAAATCTCTCAATCCCAAACATGTCTATCCCGAATTACAAAGCAACGGAGCCTCCATATTATGGATAATTTGGTGTGTCAACTGGTGAAGAGCCCAGACATCCACTGCAGGCCCATCTAGACGTCTATCAATCGCTGCTCCTCAACAGGCTTCTCCTTTGCATCAGTTATCTTCGCCAGATTCTTTATCAACATATCCACAACCTTCTTGTGCCCTCCCATCTGCGCCATCCTCAATGCTGAGTTCCCTTCCTCATCTAACCCTTTGACCTTCGCACCCTTCTCCAATAAAAGTTGCACCGTATCCTCATCTCCATTCCTACTTGCCACCACCAACGCCCCCATCTCATTAAGATCAATTTCCTTCGCCCTTTCGCTCTCTAATATCACCCTCACAACTTCAGTATTCCATCTGTAAACCGCCTGCACGAGGGGCGTGTATCCAGAATCACGTAACCTTGCATCAACATCTGCCCCACGCTTAAGCAATGTCTTCACCACATCAACATGATTATGCTCACACGCCTCATGCAACGGCGTCCAAGTTGGGCTTCCATCAACATTAACATCTGCACCCAAATCAAGCAACTTGTTCACAAGTTTATCAGACCCAGCCTGGGCAGCCAGGCAGAGCGGAGTGTACTGCAATGCAGTACGCAGCGTGATGTCCGCGCCACGGTCAATTAACATCAACGCCGTGTCCTCCCATACATGCTGATCAAAGCACGCTTCATGTAAAGCGCTGAAATCCAATTCATTCTGGGCATCGATATCCGCGCCCGCATCGAGAAGTTTGATCATAGCTTCCGTTTCTCCATACCAAGCTAGTACGACGAGAACGGTACCGCGACGAGAATCTTGTGCTTCGATATTCGCGCCGTGAGCGATGAGGAGGTCCATCATCTCGAGATTAGCGGCATAGTCAAGATTAGCACCTCCCGCCTCGAAGAGAACTGTCAACGCACGTTCATCTTCCATCCTGTTCTCGATATTGGCGCCTTGTTCGAGAAGAGAAGTGACAGTTTCAATGTCGCCTCGTCTCACGAAATTCCGAAGCGCCGTACACCCTTCATCGTCTAAATCCTCCAAATCGGGGCCGACGTTCAAGATCCACGCCATTTCTGAATCCTCGTCAGCATACTGCACTGGCGTTTTGCCATGGAGGTCTTCCGTCTCCGGATCTGCGCCTTTGGAAACGAGGAAGCGAACGAGGGATGTATGGCAGGCTTGAACAGCGAGATGAAGTGGTGTTTGATCATCGCGGTCATCGGCGTTCTTCTTGGCGCCTTTACGAAGGAGGTATGATGCTATTTTCAGATTTCCCTTGCGTGCGGCGATGTGCAGTGGTGTTTCGCCTGACGCGTTGACGTCAAAAATCGCATCGGGTCGCAAGCGAATATGGTCTTGTAAGGCGCTGTAGTCACCTCGCTCGACGATGCCATGAATAATCATTTTTTGATCTTCAGGTAGAGTGAGAACGTGCGTGTCGTAGATCTCTCCGTAGCGAGGTGGCACAGGTGAAGTGGAGCGCGAGAGAGCTTGTCCTTGGACGGTGACGATGACGTTTAGTTTTTCGATGATCTCTTCATGGTGAGCCTTTGCTAGACGAGTGAGATAGTCGGTTTGTGTGCCTAGGTCAGCGGAGATCAGGTTGCGTGATTGCTTGATGCTGTCGAGGATGTCTCTTCCCGTGCGCTCGAGGGTGTCAAAACGCCAGGATTGTTCGAGTTGAAGACCTTCAAAGCGTTCGCTATATTTATCGTGTTAGACATGGAACTTTTTGAATTGCAATACTGAGTGAAAGGAGATGGATGAGCTTGAGAATGGATAACGAGAACATACGTCAGCCTCACCACAATCCTGTTCTGCAACTGCTCTCTATACGCAGCGACCCTTGCAGCAAGGGCATCCAAATCTCTCTTACTCCTCATAAACTTCCACGCATACTTAACGCTCTCTAACTTCCTAGCCTCCTTGTCACCCTTACTCATCTTCAACAGCGCTAACCTTGACAGTAACTCATCCGCTACCTCATTACACCCTACACACAGCTTTCTGATCGCACGATCATCATTATCGAGTCGATCATCTTCCTTATCAAACTGTAAAGGGATCTTGGCTACTTTGGCGTTGGTGGTTTGCAGGTCAGCGATGATGAGTTCGAGATCTGAGTTTTCTTGAAAAGCACCTTCACTGCTGGCGTAGATCTCGACGGATTTGGAGATTAAACGTGCCGTCACGTCGACGATTTGGACGACGCTGGCCGCAAGCCCGATGATCGTTATTGGGTCGGCCATTAAATTATTTGCTTTTTGTATCTGCGATGGAGCCAAATCAGGTGAGGTTAATTTGTGTTTTGAAATGGGATAAGATACCTCAAAGTATACAGCTATCAAGGTGCGTGTTAATGAAATTGAAAAAGCTTGAATGGATTTTAAGATTCTACTCTGCGAGGGAGTTGAGTTGAGAATATAAGCTGCAACAGTCTCTGAGCGAGGTAGACTGAGATTAGACGAGGGGTGAAGTTGATAGCCCGCAGACATAGTTGTGGCTGAAGTGTGGGTACGGCACGTTCCGCAGTGGCGCTAAGCCTCCCCATAGGGCTCACTTCGGCTTCGGACAACTCGCTTAAGTAAGTCATGGGCTATTTATACTTTGTGTATATTATCAAAGTCAAGGTGGGACTTGAGTGGTAGATAATGCGAGGGGGCCAGTGAGAAAATGAATAGGAAGGAGAGGGAGAAGAGATTTCTTGTTTGCCTTCGTTACATAATTAGTAAGCCTAGGTAAGTTTCGAGGTTTCCAGGTCATTAATCAATACCTACTTACCCTCCAACCCAACACCACCCCAACCTAGATGCTCGGACGGTTGGAAAAAATAACTTTGCGATGCAAACCTGATATTATTCCATAGCAAAGAGTTCCGCTTTCACGTCGACAGTGATACTAATGGACTCTGTCTAGAACTTCCACGGTAAATATAACGACTGCGCCGCCGCCGGGGTGCGGCTATCCTGGCCGCCCGCTCTGGACTGACTAATTTAAAGCGACAATGAAACCCTTCCCTTCCTCCAGTTCCAGGTTCCAGTCTTTCCGCGTTCAATGTCTTTACTTGCGACCAGAAATAAGCAGTGAGGAGGTCGAAGCTGCTATCGAAATGACAACGCGCACGCCACAAGAAGCGAATATCAGACAATCCATAATCGAAGAAGAATACAAGCTTAGGTTCTTCCCTATGGACGGCCAGGAAGATGGCCACGGTCTCATGCAATGCACTTCCAGCATATCGAAACCTGGGAGCAATCCGGTTTGCCAGATGGAAAGAGGAGCTCCATGCACATTGGGAGGAATCCCCTTGGAAATTTGAAACGGAGAAGCAAGTTGATTTCGTTGTCCACAAAGCTAGCGAGCGCCGCGATAAGAGACGCAACGAATTTGAGTAGCGGATAGCGCTCGAGTCACATCTGTTCTAGCGATTCACTCACGGGACATCATGGTGAGCATAAAAGCTTGGTTACCAAAGTTTCGAATCCCTAAGGAATGCCATATATTGATTACTTCCAAATCACTTTAGTAAGGAATGTGGATTGAGGCTTTGGAGAAAAGATGTACCAGCAGTGATGAATCAACAGGAGATGCCTGGGATATCTTTCACTCGTCAGGACAGAGAACTTTGCAAATTCCCAAGTAAAGGACCGCTGCGTAAGTTTTTGTATTCAACCCGGTAACACAGAGGGGTCAAGGCCTGAATCACAATCAGCAAAGGGGTGGTCCATTACACGATTTTTTCATCTCTAGAAGACGCATTCTTTGAGTACGATGAATTCGTCAAAAAGAAACTTAAAAGAACATGAGAAAGACCTGACAAAATATTCACAATGCGCTTGACTGGAGAAGTAGCCAACCTCCTAAATTCTCCGTTAGCGGCGAGTAATGGAGCGTATACTCTCAACGACGACCTCAAGCCAACGCTTTTTCCCGATAATAAAAAGCCTGGCGTATTTCCGTTCTTACTTATGAAATTCAAAAGTGCGAAGAATACGCTCGAGGATATCGATCCACAAATGGGTATCGTCATACACAAATATCTCTCGATTCAAAAAAGGCTGCATACTTCGACCTTTTCAGTACGAGCAACGATGACAAGTTCTCTCTAGTGGTGTCTATCCCACATTGGCGCACGATGGAGAATTGCTGCTGGCTACGACGCCAGCGCCACTCGTGAAAAATTTGGATGAAATCGTCATGAGCTCAGCTTGAATCGCTTGCTTATGCTTATGTCTCTTCTAGGAGGTTGTCAGGAGGTTGTCACTCTGTGGAAAGGCGATATTGATATGTTTGATAGGGCGCTCCAGCTATTGCTCATTCTAGAATACATGTGTGATTAGTCACGACAGATATACCGCCCGTCTCTCAAAAAAAGATTGAGAACACTGGTCTCGCTAGTCCCTCATGCTTCTAGTGATATTACGTCAAGTTCTAGCTTAACAAATGTAAGAAATGATTTGGAAGCGTTGACGTTTACATACCACCATACTTGCGCTTGGACTTTACTTGCAAAAACTGAACCGAGTAGGGTCATGGGCACCAGAACAGGGTGCAGCACTTTCTGAAGATCCTTTTAGGCAGCTCGACTCTCAGCATGAAATTTTACGGGACGCCAGATTTATACATTCACAGGTCATGGGATTATACATCACGATTTCAAATTTTGAGCTTCTGGTTAGCTGTGTCAATTCTGACAGAGATCCACAAATGTTGCTAAGTAAAATTAGGAACCTGTTCAAAAAAAGAAGAGCTACTCTTGATTGGTATGGTGGATTTGAAGGGTATGAAGATAGCATGGACTGGACTGAGTCCTGACTTCTGTGGAAAGAACGACAAAATTAACTCATCATCCAAGGAGTTATTTCACGTCTTTTTGACATTCTCGGCTTTTATCACTCCAGAATGGGAACTCAAGCGAGAGCTCTGCTACCTGGCCATATCAAAGTCTGCTATGGAACTCCTCTTGCTGAGGCTTAGAACAGATCGTAATGATTATGACTATTTTGTCGGGAATTTGATTCTGGCCGGTGCAATTACCAGGCTCATTCACTTTCACAAGAACCCTTCGATGCAGCAAAATCTAACAGCATGCTTATATCGCTCCTCCAAATGTCCACGCGTGGCGTCCCCGGACTGCAGCCCAGACCTCGATATTCTCTTTAGATACAACGGAGTTGGTTACTCCGTTGAGGGGACCGGGGACGAAAGCTCACGAGATTTTGTGTGGTCTTTTTATCTACGGCATAAAGTAGGTCGGAATGAAGGTACATCTCCATTGCTACGATTATCGAAGCAGAAAGACCAGCAATCTCAGCCGAGCCGAAAATCTGGACAGAAAATATCTCCTTGGTCGTCATACAATATAGTAGAAGATGAGCGAGCTGAGTTGACTTAGGCTCCAAAGATCGAGGGGTCCCCCCGTGCTGAGAAAACTAATTACCGCCTGTATGTTTACCCTGCATCGAGTAGACGCAATCAATCTGCTTTCTTTGACAAATATCTATTTCAATTACAGTTTTCTCTCCGAAAGATTGACAATAAAAGGTTCACAGGAAATCACATGGAATGCGACCCATGAAATCAAGAAGAAATGAGCTAGGCGTGTAGGGGAGGCAAGAATATCACGTATCCAGACGGCTTTGAAACTCAAAGAAGTAGCAGATTTGGAAATAGCTTACGAAAACATTTCAGACCAAAACTATAGGACGGAAAGTGTCGATGAGAGCAAGGATTTTATTTCTGATGAATATGAATATCAGACTACCGATGAAGAAGAAGAGGAGGAGGAGGAGGACGACGACGAAGAAGTAGACGAATGATGATTTGTACTGTTTGGTCGAGAAAAGTTTTGACCATAAAATTTACATAATGTCACCTTTCTAACAACTATCTTGGGCGAATCCTTTCGGATTTTTCAACTGCATTATTGCTTGTAGAGTTCTCATGCTGTTGTTGAGGGCTTAGGTACAGGAAGGGTATCGAAGTTTGGATAAATTATCATCCGGTCTATCTGCTCTTCCCGATGAGCATGTTCGATATGCTGCGAATCTTTCTCGCAAACATTCTTTCAATGTGTTAAACAGTCATCCCGGCCCATATCCATTCTGTACGCAATGTCAGTCACCCACAATTCAACGGAATATCAATTACCAAATCTTACCCAATCATTCTCAAACCCCACTTCAAGAAACGGCTGCTTACAAGAAGCAAGCCACACACAACGGAGCGAATCAATGAGACGATTCCACCCAGACTACAAAAATACAACCATTAGTACTCACAATTCACCTAGATACCTATGCATAGGTAAAAATGGAGAAATTAAGAGATTCTTACGCCTCTCGTCCCAATAAAAGCATCACATTCAATCGCCATGACGAGTTGCAAGAGCCATTTTAACGTCAAGTCGGTCCTGTTTCCAAATTGTGCGAGTTGTGTTTCTGGTCCTGTGTTGATTCCTACCACAGCCAAATTTCATCAGTATAGTTACTGCCTTTTACAGAACATTGCGGTATGAGAGAAAACTACTTACTCGGGATATCAGACCAATACCAAGTCCACCTCGCATTGCTACTACTTCTATCAAATGGCAACAACCTTGCCATACTCTTCATCTGCTCGATGACATTCGGATCTTCCGTCGACAAGAATCCTCTCTTCCAAAACCCCAGCGGGTTCGTCGATAGGAATTTCTCTGCTTCAACAACGTAGTCGTTAAATGGGACGAGTCTCATCTCTGATCTTTTCCCTCCTCTCTTCTGTCAAAACTCATACCTCAAAATAGTTTTTTTTTAAAAAAAGAAGAGGAGGTGACTAGACTGACCCTTTATCCCCATGCCTCACATGCAAGCTAATCGTCCCCTCGGGCAACGGAAACGGCAAGCTAACATTCTTCGCCTCGCCATCTGTATCCCACATTAGACCAAATTGTTCCACCCCACCCAGCCCAACTCGCATCTTTTTCATGGATTCCGCTGCATCCTCATTCAATCTCATCAAAAACCCCGCAGCTTGCGCCCTCCACCAATATTTCAACATCTCACCCGTGACATCCGGCTGGATCTTCCTCAGTGCCGTCTCAAACACCGCTGGAATTGGTGAACCGGTTCGTTTGAGATATGCTGGGACATCGAGATCATACTCTATTACCTCCCCAGTGTCTGCACTGGCGAAAATGCTTTGTTGACCCTCTTTCATTTTGATGTTGGCTTTGCATTTACTGATTTCTTGGAATATGCAATCGAGTGATCTGCCACAGGCTCTATTCCCACGTTCATCATCTTCCGAGATAAAATTTTGTCCCGGTGCGCTATCAGATGCGTAGATGAGGATACTATTCGTTTGAATTGCGATGGAGAGGTAATCAGCGATATGTTGCACTAAAGCGCCAATACCGTATTTATCTCCAGCGAAATGATTTAGGACGATGTATCTCTGGCCTTGACAGTTGGAGGGGTTTTGTTTGTTGTAAAGATACCGTTGTGTTATTTTTGTGAGAGCCATGAGTCCCTAAATAGACAGAAATTGAAGTCTCGTTAGTCCAGTGGAGAAATCTGAGAAAATTGATGAAGAATGAACTGGCGAGCTCGTGAGGAGTGTGGGGCAAATAGAAGAGGGAAAGCGAGTGGAATACAAACATGACTATCTTGACTCTCCACAAGATCCAACCAATCCTCCGGAGTTTTCACATCATAAATAAATCTGATTGAATCATCACGGGATCGCCTTTGAGAATTTGATTTTGAAGATTGTTCGCCAGCAGCAGCAGCGAGAAATTGTTCCTCTAGCGTTCCGAATTCTTGCTTGATGACATCGTTCTTGGCACCAACAGTGGCCTTTCCCTCTGTAGTAATTTGAGTTTGGGTTTTATTGTTTGCTTCTGGTGAGAAGAGTTCAACGGCGCCTGTAGCGTCGAAAGTAGGGCGTAGTTCGATGACCAGTTTCCAAGGGGAGAAGAAATACCATATGGTGGATGCTAGAAGGATGAGAGAAGACAATCTGACCAATTGCCTATTTGAAATATCAGCTCAAACTGATGGACATCAAGAGCGTATGATACAGTCTAGAAAACAACTTTTTAAATACCTATAAGAATGACGCGCCATACTTCCCCTCCTTTGTCAATCTAGTCCTACGATACACTCGGTCCCCGAAAATCTACTGGAGGTTTCTGTCCCATCGAATTCAATGGGTGAAAAGCTTGATTCCACGTCCCATACAAATGTTTGTTTGAAATGCTTTCACTGCGACGAAACCAATTTGACATTCTTGAGATAGAATTAATTGAAACCACGTATGTCAACTGGAGTCTGGAGGAGATGCGGTCCGGCATGCCATCATTTATCTGCAATTATGCAATCAATATAACCGTGTTTCAAATTAGCCAGCTGCAACTGCCGAACAGAAGCCGGTGGTGAACTTCGTTTTCATGAACTCTACCTATCGTTCTCAGAACTCGATGTCTGCTTAAATCGAGAGAAATAAAATTGCTTTCTGGTCAAGTGGTTGGAAGTAGTGCTGTACAAGTCTGCTGAATGAAGTTGTGTTGTGAGCCCCAGCAGGTCCGCCTTCCTCACAACACTCTGCCATGCACTTAACTCACCCTCAGAACGCTCAAACCACGAAATTAATAATGAAAGTTTTGAAGGAATAGAATAGCTACCTAGTTACCTCTTCTAAGGTCACAAGCTAATAAGTCCGCTCCATCCACAAATCGTGAACGCAAGACAAGCAAAACGCCACCCCGTCAAATGCCCACACTAACAATTCCACCCACCTAAGCAAAACAGAACAATCAGACAAATACCCGCTCCAGTGTATGCATGCATGTTATCCGTCCTCTAGATTCACCCATAACATATGATAGCCGATCTACCGATTCTTGTAGTGTAACGCCGACATAACTCCACCATACCATCCCTTTCCATTATACTCATACTAGTAACGCCCCTAAAAGAGCACTAAACGCGTAGTAAAAAGGAACAAGAAAACAATGGTAATACGCCTAAGAATGTGTGTATGCAGACCTCTAAAAAGCACACGCCGATTTATGTACTCGTAAACTCAATCAAGCCACATTCGAGGCCGCAAAACTCAACAGGGAACCAGCCGTCAGTCCTGCAACGAGATTGACAGCCATGAATCCACCAGCAGCTTCTCTCTCGCTGCCTTCAACTTGCTCTCCGGCTCCCATCATACAAACACTACTTAGCCAGCCATTCGTGATGCCAAAGCCGAAGGATACGACTAAAAGGTAAAAGGCATCGCTTTGAATGACTGCACCTTTGCCACCGAGATTGCAAAGGAGGTAGAGTGGAATTTGACCGGCCCGAGCAAGGGCGATGATGAAGAGGACGAGTGGTCGGACTTTCTTGAAGATTGGGATGATGGCACTAAGACGACCAGAGAGATCACCCACATTCCAAATGAGGAAGCCAAGGGGGATAAAGGCAGATGGCTGCAAGAGGCGGGGAGCTTCAGCTTGAGGGACAACGGAGACAACTTTTGAGGTGAAGACTGGGAAGAACATTGTTACGGCAAAACAAGTGAAGATGGCTGCTGCAGACCAATGGAGTTTCTTGTACAAAGTCCACATGCTTACCACCTTTCGCTTGGCTTGTTCAGCTTCCTCTACGCTGGTGATGGATCCAACGGATTTGGCCATTTGACTCTCTTGGAGGCGCTTGTGTTTGCGAATGAGGGGGATGACGGCGAAGAGGGTGAAGAAGCTGATACCGGTTGCTGTTAGGAAGTAGACGAATGCAGACAAGACATTGCCATTATCTACAGCAGCCTTTACCTCGTTGGGATTGTCCCAGTTCTTTGGTGCCGGAACGGCGAGAACAGAGACGATTGATGCGACTGAAGGTAGAACTCCCGCTACACCTTGACCAGTCATGATAGCTTGGATGTATTCGGGTCGTCCAAAACTAGCAGCGAATGCAAAAGCACCATTTTGACAGAGCCCGGTCGCAACGGAAGTGCTGAAAACCATAACCAATGTAAATGCCAAATATGCTGGAGAAGAGATGCCTCGGAAGTAGGTGGTCGAGATTGCGAGGAGCGAGAAGACGATCAGATTGATGCAGAGAGATACGAGGATTCGTTTGGGGTAGTTTGCCTTAGCTTGCAAGTGGCCGAGGATGAGCATGCTAGATAGGTTGGTTACACATCCGACGGAGGTGATGGCAGACTGGAAGCTCTTGAGAATTGCGGCATTGTCGTGGAATCGGGTTTGGAAGTAGGGAGCGGAGGCAAGGAACATGTTCCTGAAAAATGCATTATTAGCAGAGGACTCGAAGAAGGTGTTCAAGTTACTGACCAGGCCCAGAGCATAGCTACTCCAAGTAGGAGGAAGATAGAGTACTCCAACCAAGAAAATGGCTCTCCCCTCGAGGTATCAGCTGGACGTCTATCTGTCAAAACAATACGTCGAGTATATCCCTCCTCGAGTCCGTCACGGTCAAACCGACCGCCATTGTCAATTGTGGGAGTGTTGGGTTCGCTATCAAGAGCTTCGTAGGCGACACCGACATCTGAGGGGCGGAAGAGGTCGCGGACCTTGTCCATGGTGGTTCTGCTACCCATATTTACGTTGAGGAGAGGCAAGGATGTGCGAATAGTTCGTGGTATCGCGAGGTTGACTTTGTCGTAGGAATCAAGGTCGTACAGAGTTCTTGTGGCGGGGACGTAGTGAAAGGAAATGGAAAATTAAAGAATCCCGCAAGATGAGTGATTAACACATGCTGCTGCGCCTTCCTGTTCACTTTTGTCAACTGCGGCGCGTGGAGTACCGTCCTCGATTCAATAATTGTTGACGTTCTGGCTTAGTATTTGAATTCACCATCACTCATCCCCTCGGCGGTACCTGGATGTCGACGTCGACGACGGGATGACTGCGTATTCCTTGGCATTGGACTCTCACGTGGACTTTCATGCGCATGCTCCCAAATGCCCCTCAATTGACCCCATTTTCATCCTCCCTGCCACTGGTCTCACTTCTTCCCAGGGTCATCACAGACTCACTAGCGGGCCGCCTGTTCACATACAAAATTGTATGAGTAGCTGCGACCGCATAACATGATTGAGATCTGATGCGCTGCGAGTATGTTCTGCATTGCGGACGTGATGCAACAAACTTTTGAACTCGGGCAACGAGGCTGCGAGGAAGGTCTGAAGTGTAACCCGTAGCCGAAGACACCACTTTTCTTACCAAATGTTTTAGGGGAGAGAGAACGAGGTAGGGAAGGTCGAACGCGATGCATGGGATGAGTATCCTAGGGGTGCTCTGCTCGAGAATGTGTGTGTGATAAGAATTTTCTGGTCTTGTCGCTGATTCGTTGTGTGGTGTGCCTGGTTGTGCGTTGTGGTGTGCATGTGTGTTGGTCTTCTGCTCCTTCATCCCACGTTAGGTTGGCCACGGGGGGACAACGGTCGAAGTTCACAATTCTCACTCATAGAGATCAAATATTAGTTGGATCTTAGTCGGTATGACGAACCGAGAGCGGGGAGAGCGGAGACTATACAATGAATTCTTCTACAGCAGCTCAATCAAATACTTGGAATCCTCGCTAGACAGGACAAAGACAGATCCAAGAGATATATTTACTCCCTCACTGACTCGGCATGCCAAGCATACAATAATTATTTTTGAGAATACCTGAGCACCTAATGGCTTCTTCCTCGTGTCATTTCAATTTGGAGTGCCATCTAAATCCTTGGCAATCAATTGTCCATTATTACTGAGGAAGTAACTTGCAGTGCAAACACTCAACGAGATGCGGTGTCATGCTACATACATTCAGGAGAATATGACGTGCAGAAAAAAAGTTGAGATATGATCTGACTGCCAGTGACTGTACAGATTTACAAGAAAGACCAGGGCGGCTTGGTTGAGCAGGACAGTGATTAAGATAGAGTAAGCAAAGTACCTACCTACCTACTCATTTCATGACCAGATACTTGGAAACAGTTGGACTTAAATTGAAAAATCTCAAGATCCCACTGCTTTGGTTGTTCTATAATCCAACAATAACCCAAGGTTGTGAATATAAAAGGCAGCTCGGCGTACTCTCCTTCCGAGAACCAACTCTGGCATTCTGTTGTGGAGGCTCCTCCATCGAATGTGGTGTTTACCTTTGCGTTCTCTAAGGCCCATGATCGTATGCTTATGATTACAAGAACTACTCTGAAATTGTTGTTTTAATTGCTGCTCCTGGCGGAGATTTGGGGTATTTTGTCTTCCAGGCCGATAGAGCTTGTCAAACTTGCGATACCCAGTAGACAAATGATATGTGACGGACAACCATATAGGTTAAGTGAAAGAACCATGTATTCCATATTTCACCGTAAAATCTAGTCGTCGTTGTGCCAGAGCCATTACCCGGCCTCCCATAACTCCCAAGAAAGCCACCAGCAAACGCCAGAAGTCAACTCGAGCCCTTCGACGTTGACTTTATATCTCTCGTGTCACTCAAATCGTATCATCAACATCATTATTCTTTTCCATTTAGCATCACTTCAAAGTAAACTTCTGCCCAGCAATAACTGGTGCCGCATTTGTAGACTTTGAGCTGGCCTTGCCACACATCGGACATGCTATCTCCACATTAGCCCTTGCCATAACCATCATGTATAGAATTCCACAACAAACCATTTGCTTTGTAGGCGCACTTCTGACAATAAGTGCGTCCTTGTTCTACCTTTGTTTTGCAAGTTGTGCAAGAGCTTGCGTAGGATGCGTATGGGTTTCGCGCAGCTTTGGATAGGAGTTTACTCTGTAATTTGAATGTTGATTAGCGAAAAATTCTTCCAAGGGACTTGAGTTCGGGAGATGATGTGCGGAGTTTACCTTGCCAATTCCATTGTTGCCCAATGTTGCTGAGCTCTTGCTTGTGCCACTGCTGCTGCTTTTTGAAGATGAACCAGCCGGGGAACCAAAATACATGTCATTCTTCTTCTTGACGCCTGGAGTGGCCAGTGTTGTTGTCTTTGCGACCTTGGAGCATTTCCCGCACAGTACCATCGTGATGTTGTTCTTGGTGGTGATGCTGTATTGTAATATTTGCTTCACGATGGTGATGCTCTACGCCGTCATCTCCTTTCTGTCAAACACGAGCGAGACGAGGCGATGCGAGGTTGGGGTTACGAATGCCAAGATCCGCCTTCTCCCAGGATGCGCGGCGGGCTCCTCGAAACGTCCGCTTGGGGCTTTGGCTCTTCGGGGCTCCTTTGAACTTGCGAACACATCAGACAAAGTGAAGGATCAGCAGCGAAGACCCATCGTGCTGCCATCAATGGCCAAATATTCTAACGGTAACGACGAAACGAACGCCAAATCTAAATCACTCACACGAACTACGACGACCGCTATTCATCTGCTACGTACTGTACCTGCTTGAGAGAGCTCCCTCGTCTCCACATCAGCGTCAGCTTCTCTGAATCCTACGTACTCTGTGCAGCCCGCCAGCATTACATCGCATTCAGCGCGCAACAGCGAGGGAACAATCTGAATCTTCTATTCCCAATCGACCGTTGCAACTCTACGAATTTCTTCATCTACAAAAGAGTATTGCGCTTGGGATTGCGACGCTCAAATAGCCAGCTGCCAGCATGGCAGGACAACCCTCCAACCACAACAGGAACGAGGACCTTCTCCTCGATCTCAACGATGACACTCCAGTCTACTCTAGCGGCCAGCGCGCGCCGACAAACGATGATGACCTACTGCGAGCCTACAATGCGAGCCACGATGAAGCGAATCCACGGCCATCCGTCTCTTACGATGACTTTGTAGGAGCTGGGGGTTCATCAGATCCTTCGACCTCACGGTTACCCGGCGGACCAGGAGCAGCATCGGGGGGACAGGCAGGGCCATATTCTGGTGGAGGACAGGGGACGTATAGTCAGACGTCAGGGTTGAATAACTACCAACGGTATGCGGATGATATGGATGATTTCCCTGATGATGGGAACTCGTATTACAACCAAGGGGGACCTATCGTGGGTGTTAATGCAAGAGGAGCGACAGGAGGGAACTCACGGAATCGAAATAGTGTGCTGAGCATGGGCGGTGGATTGATGGGAAAGGCAAAGAGCATGTTAGGGATGGGACCGGCGTACTCGGAAATGGATTTGCCATTAACGGAAGCTGCGGGGAGAGCAAGAGTTGATTCTACTGCTACTGGACCGGACACGCCCCGGAAAGCAGACAAAAAGTTTGATGTTGGAAAATTCAAGTTTGGCTTTGGGAGAGGCAAGGTCGACCCATCGACTCTGGGACCTCGAATTATCCATCTCAACAACCCTCCAGCGAACAGTGCGAACAAATACGTGGACAATCACATCTCGACAGCAAAATATAATGTTGCGACCTTCCTTCCGAAATTCTTGTTTGAACAATTTTCGAAATTCGCAAACGTTTTCTTCTTATTTACAGCAGCGTTACAACAGATACCCAACATTTCTCCGACGAATAGATACACCACGATTGGTCCCTTGATTTTGGTGTTATTAGTTTCCGCTATTAAGGAATTGGTCGAGGATTGGAAGAGGAAAACTTCGGATCAGTCGTTAAACAGTGCCAAAGCGCAAGTGCTGAGGGGTTCGTCTTTTGAGGAAACGAAATGGGTGAATGTAGGGGTCGGAGATATTGTGCGTGTGGAATCGGAACAGCCTTTTCCAGCTGATATTGTACTTCTGGCAAGTTCGGAACCAGAAGGACTTTGCTACATCGAAACAGCCAATCTGGATGGAGAGACCAATCTTAAGATTAAGCAAGCCATCCCAGAAACTTGTGTTCTGGTCAGCGCAAGTGATATGAGTAGATTGGGTGGAAGACTTCGATCGGAACAGCCCAATAGCAGCTTGTACACGTATGAAGCTACTGTGACTATCACTTCTGGGGGCGGAGAGAAAGAGCTTCCCCTACAACCGGATCAACTTCTTCTGAGAGGCGCAACTTTGAGAAACACACCCTGGATTCACGGAGTCGTTGTTTTCACTGGCCACGAAACCAAATTGATGAGAAACGCCACGGCGACACCAATTAAGCGAACCGCGGTCGAGAGGCAACTGAACATGCTTGTATTGATGCTTATTGGTATTCTCTTCGTTCTGAGTATCATCAGTTCCGTTGGAGATTTGATCATTAGAAGCACTAAGGGCAGAGAGCTTTCATATTTGGGCTACGAGGTATCGACGACTGCTCTGCAAAAGGTTCAACAATTCTGGTCTGATATTTTTACCTACTGGGTCCTTTACTCGGCTTTGGTCCCCATTTCGCTGTTTGTGACAATTGAAATTGTCAAGTATTGGCATGCAATTCTCATCAATGATGATCTGGACATTTACTACGACAAAATGGATACTCCAGCGGTTTGCCGGACTTCCAGTTTGGTCGAAGAACTCGGAATGGTTGAGTACATCTTCTCAGACAAAACTGGTACCTTGACTTGCAATCAGATGGAATTTAAACAGTGTTCCATCGCCGGAATCCAGTACGCCGAAGACGTTCCAGAAGACCGTCGAGCGACTACTCAAGATGGAGTGGAAGTTGGAATTCACGATTTCAAACGACTCAAGCAAAACTTGCAGTCTCACGAATCAAGTCAGGCGATTCATCACTTCTTGGCCCTTCTTGCAACTTGCCACACCGTTATTCCTGAAAGGACGGAAGAAAGTGGTGGCGCTATCAAATATCAAGCAGCTTCTCCCGATGAAGGTGCTTTGGTAGAAGGAGCTGTCTTGATGGGATATACTTTCACTGCACGTAAACCACGCTCAGTCCAGATCACCGTTGATCGCGAAGTCTACGAGTATGAACTCTTGGCAGTCTGCGAATTCAACTCTACTCGAAAACGTATGTCGGCCATCTTCCGTTGTCCTGATGGGAAGATCAGATGTTATTGCAAGGGTGCAGATACTGTCATTCTTGAGCGTCTAAGTCCGGATAACCCTCATGTTGAGGCAACCCTCCAACATCTCGAAGAGTATGCCTCTGAAGGTTTGCGAACACTTTGTCTAGCCATGCGTGAGATTCCCGAGCAGGAATATCAAAACTGGTGGAAGATCTTTGAGAAAGCTTCAACAACCGTCAGTGGAAATCGGGCAGATGAGCTTGACAAAGCTGCCGAGTTACTCGAGCATGACTTTTATCTTCTGGGTGCAACTGCTATTGAGGATCGTCTGCAAGATGGTGTCCCAGAAACTATTCACACACTCCAGGAAGCTGGTATCAAGGTGTGGGTTTTGACCGGAGATCGTCAGGAAACTGCCATCAACATCGGAATGAGTTGTAAACTTATCAGTGAGGATATGACTCTCTTGATTGTGAATGAGGAAACGGCCGCCGCGACAAGAGACAACCTACAGAAGAAACTTGATGCAATACGAACTCAAGGTGATGCCAACTTCTCAATGGAGACCTTGGCGTTGGTCATTGATGGTAAATCTTTGACTTATGCCTTGGAAAAGGAGTTGGAGTTGAACTTCCTCGACTTGGCTTGCATGTGCAAGGCCGTTATTTGTTGTCGTGTCTCTCCCCTTCAAAAGGCTTTGGTCGTAAAGCTTGTCAAGAACCACAAAAAATCTATCCTTCTGGCAATTGGTGACGGAGCAAATGATGTTTCCATGATTCAAGCTGCACATATCGGTGTTGGTATCAGTGGAATGGAAGGTCTTCAAGCTGCTCGAAGCGCTGATGTGGCTATTGGTCAATTCAGATATCTTCGAAAATTGTTGCTTGTTCACGGCGCATGGAGTTACCAGCGAATCTCCAAAGTCATTCTCTATTCTTTCTACAAGAATATCACTTTGTACATGACACAGTTCTGGGTAAGTTTGTCCCCTTTCTGATGAAATCTCACTAACAGTCCCAGTTCTCATTCCGCAACGCCTTCTCCGGAGAAGTTATTTACGAATCCTGGACCCTCTCTTTCTACAACGTCTTCTTCACCGTCTTCCCTCCTCTTGCCATGGGTATTTTCGACCAATTCATCTCTGCTCGTCTTCTCGATCGCTATCCTCAACTCTATCAAATCGGCCAGAATAACACATTCTTCAAGATGCACTCATTCATCTCTTGGGTCGGCAACGGTTTCTACCATTCACTTGTTCTCTACATCTTTTCGGAATTGATCTGGTATCTTGATCTACCACAAGGAGATGGAAAGACTGCTGGTCATTGGGTTTGGGGAACAGCACTTTATACAGCTGTTCTTGCTACTGTTCTGGGAAAAGCAGCGCTCGTGGTTAACATCTGGACGAAATACCATGTCATTGCTATTCCAGGTAGTATGATCATCTGGATGGTTTTCGTAGCCGCCTATGCGACCGCAGCACCAAAATTGGGTTTCTCAACAGAATACCAGGGTGTTGTTGATCGTTTGTTCACCAGTCCGGTGTTTTGGCTGCAGGGGTTGGTGTTGCCGGTGTTGTGTTTGTCGAGAGATTTTGCGTGGAAATAGTAAGCGATGCTCTTCTTTCTGTTGTTTGGAAGCGACTTGATGAAGTTGAGACTAACTTCGGATGTTTTAGTGCCAAGAGAATGTATTATCCGCAGACATACCATCACATTCAGGAGATTCAGAAGTATAATATTCAGGATTACAGGCCTAGGTATGTCTATTCCTCAGCACCCATCTCAATCTCATATCCACCACCTTCTCTCACACATTCACTCCCCTCCTCTTCCTCCTTCCTCTACCACAGTATTCTGACAGATGAAAAAACAGAATGGAACAATTCCAAAAGGCAATCCGCAAAGTCCGTCAAGTCCAGCGCATGCGCAAGCAGCGCGGCTACGCCTTCTCTCAGGCAGATGAGAGTCAGACGAGAGTCTTGCAGGCTTATGATACCACAAGGGAGAGAGGAAGGTATGGTGAGATGGCTAGTTCGAGACCTGCTGGGCGGTAGATGTGATGTAATGGACGAGTAGAAGACGAGGGAAAGTGGGTTGAAGGATGAGTTAAAGTGAGAGCTGGGATTGAGGCGGCCAAGAAAGGGGAGTAGATGGTCGATTCCGGGAAAGGAGGTGGGATTTATATGAAGATGGGAAGAGATGCGAAAAGAGGGGAAATGTATTTTTTTCTGGTGGGAAGGAAGGAAAGAGCTTAAACGTTAAATTTTTTACAGTATGGGGGATAACTGGAATGAATAGGGAAATGGAATAAACTGTGTTTTTTGTTTGTCTGTTTGCACTCTTTCGGACTTTTGTGGGCTTTGAGTCCGGTTTTGGTTGTTTGTGAGCATGGAAATTAAACCAAAATTCTTGACATTGTTTCATTTGTGCTTTGTGTTTGTGCTTTATAATGTAAGAGTGCCTCTAGAAGGGAGCATGGAATATGTGGCTGGATTGATGGAAGCCGAAGGTAATGCAACATACAGTATGCGATATAAAAGTTCGTCGAGGTGGATCTATTCCTCAAACTCTAAGAAGACCGAATACCTGATACTCTTGATCACTTCCTTGAAATCAGCTTACATCTCCGCATGTCAGCAGGCAATAAAATTATTTCCCTCTGACGGGCCATACCATCACTTCGCCACTTCCGAAGATACGAATTGGATTGGAGATCTATGTTTGATTATTCTTCATACTTTGTGATAGGAATTACCGCCATCACCATCTTCATGAGAAGAGCTTCACTTACCCTCCCCAGGCTTCGTTCCAAAAGATCCCAGCCTTTGTACAATCCATCCCTCCAAGCATACTTGTTTCACCGATTTATTACAAACAGAAAAAATAGACAATCACTGAGCTCTCCAAATCATTTCTTGAATCTCCAAATTTCCGAATCAAAGTCATCAGACTCAGAACTTGACTCTCATATCAGCCCGACATTTATGAGCCACGCAAGGCGTTTGTCAAAATGAACACCAACGCCCTTGGAAATCCCCTTCTCAAACCGAAGGTTCTTTTAATTTGTATACTAGAGATTTCTCTCGTTTATATCTCAATGTTTACTCTTTGAGTGACGAGGGGAACGGTTCTTCTTTGTTTGGTCATGCTCAAAGCTCTCCTTTCAGTACAATCTCCAACTCAACACCCCAAAAACACATCCACTTGATCACAAACAAATCCATCCCTATCATTCCACAAAACCCATCATCAAGCAACCCATCATCGCCATCATCAATCTATACTCTTTGCCCAACCCTCCCCAAAGTTCTAAGTTCTCAGTTCCTCGCTTAACCCCTCCCCTCTCCTCCTACCAAAAACACAACATAAATCTAAACCCACCACCGAGCTGTCACATACGACCATAGACTGAAGAAACTAGGGCATCCCGTTCGCTCTGCCATACTCAAGCTTCAGATCGGTGGATTAGTAGTTGGGTGGGTGACCACCAGCGAATCCCCACTGTTGTATGTTCAGTAATTTTCTTTTTTTGCTGATACTCTTTTGGGGATGTGGTGATGTTGATGTTTTGATCGTGGGAGGTCGTTTGATCAGGGATGACAGGAGAGGAATGCCAAGCGCAAGCGTTGGGTGTTCAGTAAAGTGGTGTGAGATGGATTCTTTAAAGTGAGTAATTTTTGGGCTTTGCTGACTTATCTGAGTTTTTCTTTGAATCAGAGCCGTCCTGCTTTTGAGTTCGCTTGCGTTGTCTCGAGTTTAACTTGAGATCTAGAAGAGTACTGTAGCAATAAGCGGGGTTGATACGAACTCTTAGAAGCCATTAATTCTCTATATCTTCTCATTCATATACACCAAGTACGCCCTCTTCAACAGACCACTCATCTCATCTCAACTTTAACTTCGCCTCCCCACCCTCTCCCTCCTTCACCTCCCCGCTTTCAATCTCCTTCTTCTCCTCCTCCTTAGGACTCATACTAACAATCAACTCAACCAACCCATCAACAGCACCACCATCCCAATTAAATCCCGCGACCTCCAAAGCAACCAGCGCACTACTAACCGCCAACTCAATCGCTCTCACTTTAAAGGCACCAGTGCCCATACCATTCTCAGTAATTTCCTTGCTCAGGAAGATAAGGCATTGGGCTAGACGGCCCGAGATGACGATGTTTCGGCGGAGGACGGAGGTTTTGGAAGTGCCCAGGCGGACGTCGAGTTTTTCGATTGGGGTATTTTCTTCCTCTTCTTTCCCGACCTCCTTAGTGAGTGCTTTGGAGGACGTTCGGATATCTTTCTCCTTTTTCACCTTCTTCCCTTTTCCCTCCACCTCTTTCAGCTTCACGGCTTCTGTCTCTTTCTCATCATCCTCATCCTCAACACCCGTCCTAGGCGAATAATACCTCAAGAGCACCCCGAACAACAAACTCCCAATCACCGCATTACCCCACCCACCAACATTACTATCAACGCTCGAGTCAAAAGCTTCGTAGACCGTTGAGAGGCCCGCGAGGACGGGGTCAGGGAAGTCCGGGACGATGTTGTAGGAGATGAGGAAGGCCCAGCCGCGGGAGAGGACGATGAGGAAGGTTAAGACGCGCAGGATGGTCCAGATGAAGTGTTTGGTTTGGGCGGGGGTGAGGGTGGTGGCCATTTTCGATGAATTTTTGTTTTTATCTTTATTTCTGAGAGGGCGTGGATTGTGGATTGTGGTTATAGTTGTAATTGTGGTGTGAGAGATGGACGGTGGTGATGGAGTGAGATGGCGGGGTGGGCTTGGTTTGTGTCTTGAGACGGTGTGAATCGGATTTGCCTGTTGATGATCGACAAGATCCAATGAATGAGAAATCGCAACCCTTCTTCTTCTATTTCTTCTGTTGATAAGAAAACAAGTGACCTTAGTATGTCGTCGTTTTCTCTTTCTCCTCTCTTCTCAGTTCATCCAAGTCCGGTATGGAAGTTGCGGGGTCTTGCACACTCAAACCCAACCTCAAATTCTTCAATCTAGAGGGAACTCAAAAGACAAGTCAAGAACAGCAAGAAGATGCCACAGTACCGACTATATACCCAACCAAACCCGTAAGATCTAGAACGGAAAGGGGAAAAAAGAAAGCAATCGAAAGGTGGAAAGGTGTAAAAAGAGGTTTCCATGCCAAGGCGTAGCCAAGACACGCTCACGAGGACGAATCAGAGTTGCGCATGAGAGCACGCTGCGAATTGCCCAAGTTGGAATGGCCAACATGTGCAACAACAGTGGGTGCATCGATGGTGTGGTGGCACCAGCTAGGTACAGTAGAAAGGGGAAGTTTTTATTATTTCATTCTTTGATGTAAGAATGAAGGGTCTAGGTGGATCGTTTAGGAATGTCTGTACAGAATTGTTTCTGATGGTTCAAGATTGATAGTTCCAAGAGACAAAGCAACTGGATTTCGTGTGCTTGCAGTAATATACCCCTGCGGTAGAAAGGTCCCAAATCTCAAGAGACGGAAATTTGTTGGACTGACTCGGACCTCTCCATAATGTGCTGATATTGATTTGATATTGTCTTGTTATAGTACCTAATTATATCCAACTACCTATCCAAGGCCATCAATCCTGCTGAAGCCAATTTCACCATCCACACACTATAGCCAACCCAACTTGTAAAGCCAACAAAGCTTGCCATCCTCATCCCCATAGCGATTAAATAATAATAAAAACAAAAATGCCGACATCCAGTCCACACAAAGTGATCTATGCAAATCTGGCACCCCTAAATGAATTAACCGTTCTGTTTCTTCGTCCAATGTTATGATGATGCCCGGTGGTAGTAGCCCCATAATCCCAAAATCCGTCGCCATATGCAAAAATGCCGCCTGCGCCGTTTCATCCATGCTGGGGAGATTGACATAAAAAATGCTCGTGAAAATATGTATCCTGTGCCTTTTCCGTAGGCAAGCTCATGATTTGTGCTTCATTGTGAGATCAGTGCCCACTGCTGAATGGTGTTACTAGATCAATACTCTTGGGACGGTGACCGTATCCTCCTGGTCCGCTCCTGGGTGGTAATGGCCTATCCATTCCACCTGTGCTGGTGTATGGTACCGTGCTATACGATACAGCTGTCATTGAATTTCCGTACGAATACGCTTGTGCGTCTTCACGACCGTAACTCTGACTCACGTTGTAAGTGGAGGAAGAAGAGTATGAGTTTCCTGGTGTGGTGGATGAGGAGGATGTGAATGGGATGTATCCCCAGACTGTGCTGCTGTTGCTGGAAGAATCGTTGTGGGACTCTCGACTTCCCTTTCGTTCTTTGTGGGAAGATGATGTTTTGGGGAGGGCACCTGCTATTTCGCGCAAGCTCTCTAATGCTGAACTACTACCTCCACTTTTTTTACTGGGTGTTTGTGATGTCTTCTTCTCCTCGGTGTATCTGACTTGGGTTGGGTGTGGGACTGATGCTGAGAGTACAGAGGGGGCTTGGTAGGAGGAGGGGTATGGGTCGGAGGAGAAGTATGATCGTGGACGAGATTGTGTGGGGGAGAATCGAGGGATGATATCTGGACCGTCTTCGGGAGAGATAGGAAAGTGGAGGCCATAAGGAGAGATTGGTGGAGAGACGCTTTGAGGGCCTGGGTAGGACATGGATCGAGAAGGGTTGAGATCGTGAAGACGGCAGCTGGACTTAAGGTTAGATTGTGATCAAGTGTGGGGGAATAGAAACACTCACGATTCAGAGCAGTAGAGGAAGGTGTTGTCTGCAGGCAAGAATTGCTTTTCGCAACTCATGCTTTTCAAAAGTGTTAGCCGAAGTTCGGACACATCTACGAATTGAAAGTTTCAGATATTCATGCACCCCACGTGGAAAAGAAGGTATCTCCAGCTTTCTCCCTTTCAATAGAATGTCTATGACAGCTGTGCAGGCACCCTCGCCGAAATGCAAGTGGACGCCTTATTCCCTGCATGAATGTAGAAGATGTGACATACCAGAACTGGGGGAAGCTTTCCCCACTATCTCTACCTCTCTCGTCATCTCTGTCGTCCCTCTCACGATGTCTTGACGAGCTGGTCTTCGTCACATACTGCGGTGTGCTCCTCCTAGCTAGGGTCGAAGGACGACTACCGTTGCTTGATGACTTCTTCTCGCTTGTAGTTGTTGACGAGACAACATGTTCGGTTCTGCCAGACTTCCTGCGCGAGTGATGTCGTTTTTCGTGCGACGTTCGTGTCGAGGACGACGGAGGGGAGGAAGTTGTGCCAGAGGGGGTGGTGTGGGCTCGCGATGGTGGGGGTCGGGATTGAGCCATTGCGCGGGAAGTTTAAAAGTGCCAGGAACTCTGTTCGGCAATGATAGACAGGACAACCGCAAGTGACAGCAACGAGCAGTGGCAGCAATTGAATCCAGAATTCTGGAATGCGATTTTGAAGAAAGAAGATGCAAGATTGGGGAGAAGTGCGTGCGAGCTAGTGCGGTTGCCGGGTGTGTCTGCTGAGTTCGCTCTCGTGATCCCGAGGCGTGCGTGTGTGCTGAGTGCTGAGGTGATATGTATAGAAATTTGTCTCTGGCGCGGCGCCTCGTCGATAAGGGCGGGGGTTGGTCGGGGTCAGGAAATTTTGTGCAGGAATTTCTCAGCGATGACTCTATCGCTCCGGATGTCGCAGCTGCTCGGCTACGTTCTAGTATTGAGAATCACGGTCGACGGTGTGGCTGCAATGAAAAGTGATATCTTGGGGGAGATCACTGCTTGATTACTGTTTGTCTTTGTGCTGTTGTGTGAGCAAAGGCGTTGCCGATGACGGAGGCAGCTTGTTGATGGTTGGAGGGGATTGCTGGAGTGTTATCGCAATGTTGGATTCTCGGACATTTGATGCTGGCTAGGAACGGCTTGTGAAGGAGCTCGCGAAGAATGAATAGCATAAACTGGATGAATATGGAATCCGAGAGATAGGGAATTGGATCGCTCCAGGGAAGGTTGTGAGCGAGGGAGGTGTGGAGTATTTGATGGCGTGGGTGGTTGCTGGAGGGGTGTGTGTTTGATAGTGAAGCGAGCCGGTTGATTGTGTTTATTGCAGCTGGAGAAGTGACTCGCGAAATCCAGAACTGCTGGTGTTGCTTGACTCTGATTGTATATATAGTTTGCAAGTGTGTTTCTCGCTGACGCCAGAGTGATGTGATGTGTTATGGAAGATGAAGGCGAACAATGCAAAGCCGTTGGTGTGTCGTGAGTCGTCAACGCCTACCGTTACCTCACACTGGCCCTGGGTGACACCTTTGATGGCGTGCTGGAAAGCTGGGGGAGCTGTAAGCTTTTGTGCTTCGAAGCGCCGAAGTCGTGATCGAGGGAAGAAGGTTTCAATCAGTCACCGTTGGACTGTTTCGACCAGTTGACATGCAAGTAGAGGACTTGGTAGCTGGTGTTTTAATTTATTTCTCCCGTGGCACCATTTGGACAAGTCTGCATTGGGTGCAGCGGACAGCTCTTTATGCAAAGAGTTGGTCAACAAGGTGAGCTGCCCTGCCTCTGGAAACCCCTCTTTGCCTTCTCTAGGGCACTGTTCGGGTGCCTGTGCTGTGCTGGAGGAACACAACACCTTGGCCCCTCCTCTCCTCTGTTACCATACTACTCTACTGTGAAAGCCAACCAGGTCGTTTTCGCCATGCACTCGATTCCAGCCATCACCGATCGACTATGGATTCACGACGGGCGGATTCTGCGCACTGCGAGTGCATAAAGAAGTCCCGTCTCCATACAGCACACGTTGCTCGCTTCCGGCCTCTCACATCGGTCGATATCCGTATACTCGTCGATTCTGCCTCCTCATCGCACTGTACCCTCTGCTCCACTTCGGTATCTCGAGTGTGCAGATATAGCGAGAGCCCCCACATCGTCGACGTTCGAGAACTTCGACTCGGGTTAGCAGCTGACTCGGCAAAGTCACCACTCACCATACAGATGCGCACACCTTCCCACAACCCGCAAAAAGACGTCTCAGCTTCCTGCTCGTCATCCAACGATCTTTTCATGTGTTCTACTGCATCATCTCATTCATCTCACTACTACTGCGCAAGGAAAATTTTCGCGGTTAGTGAGAGAATTATGGTCCAGCTCAGCCATTCGAGGCGAGAAAATAAAATGAATGAGTGACTTTTCAAGAACCCAATTGACAGACGGTGAGGAGGAGTGGATGAGTGAATTCTTATCAATTCTTACCTCAATTTAACGCAACATCCACGCGTTCCCTACAAGGCAGTTACATAGTGAAGAATCCAATCCTCCAGGCAAAACAATGATAACGACCCGATCCGACCCCGATTTCAATGACATCTCATCTGTCCTTGTCCTCCTCCACATCACTTCCCCCGCCTACACGAGATCGATGACAACACCAGCAGCAATCGTCGCATCAACGGCGCAGCCCAACCACAGTGTTGAAAAGACCACCAAATTTCGATTTTGTTACGCTATATGAAACTTTCCATCCATTTCCTTCAACACTCAACCCCTTGAGGCTGCTTGCTTGTCTTTGCTAGTTACCTTACCTACGCTTACCCCTCTTTGCTGACAACACATATACCAGCCACCAGCTTCCATCCATATCTGAGACAGGCACAACCACTTCAGCTGCAGCAAGCTATGCATGTTTCATTTTCCACCCCACCACCATCCAGGCTGGTTGAGGAAAAGTACTGTGTGATATCCCCGTCATTCTGATCTCTGGGTTTCTGTTGCGTCTGGTTGTGTGGTTACAGTGCCCAATGTATGGTGAAGAAGGGTGATGCGATGTGAGGCGTGGTGAGGCGTGCTCACCGGGAAGTTGCACTGTAGGTAGCGAGCGCGAGGCGTCTGCCCTTCCCAATAATTTAATATATACACTTGATGCGCACTGGGTGGAACTGGGATAGATGCTATGCCAACCATGGTTTTGGTGGTTGTCGGACATACCGTATCGCAGCTTAGAAACGGTTGATGACGGTATGACCCCCATTCTCTTTCCCTCACACAATCTTCTTGCTTCTGCAACTGGAAGTTTGGGGATTGTGTATCAAGAAACCTGTGCTGCCATCTTCATACTGTATCAGAAAGAGGGGTACAGCACTTATCAAAGTAGCTCTGGTGAATTCGAGCTCCTCCTTCGTTGTCCACCAACTCGCTTAGGATTTAGCCGAGACCATTCTCATCCTCCTTACTTCCAGATCCCTTACCTTCCTTCGTCATGTCACAAACTCTTGACAAACCGATAATTTTCATTCAGTAGAACCAAAAAGAAGATAGACTTTCCACCTCACATACATAGCCTTGCAGAGATACCAACACCACCACCGGCTGCTCGCGGAAGCCAAGGAGTAAGGTACCCGTGGGGTACAGTACCAAACTTCATCCCCCCCTCAAACGTTTGTCTGGAAGGAAGTGGGGTAACTTCGTAAAGGCATGGTAAGATTCATTCTATTCTGTCCTATCCCATTTACGAGTAGTCCCCTGCCTGGCTCTGATCTGGCTCCCATTCTTGTCCATTATCCGGATAACGATTAAGCTCCCTTGGTCTGAGGAGCTTAAACCCCCACTACACCCACCCACACATATCACTTCCACTTTCACCTGGCTTCACAAATAGTAACAACTGCAGGTGAAACTGGAAGTAAATTACAATACTTCAATTTATATCATACATTGACGCCAAAGAGAGGCATGATTGCGATATCATCTCTAGATGAAATCCTTCTGTTGGATTATTCAATGCGTGAGCACTTTCTGTTACACAAACATCCAACACCGATGAGGAATACCTATCAAGCGGTCAAGCAAGTTGCAGTTAATATATCTACCATGCGAACTTCTACATCCCACATCCCTCCAACTCATCATCGTCATGATCAAACCACTAAACCGTCAACCACCAACCACCCTATCTTGCATTCCCAAGTAAAGTAATTACATGCGATACGACATATCTCCCACCATGAGACCTACATACATACATACATACATACATACATACATACACATGCTGTACATACAGATCTTACATCTATCATACTGCACGGCTCAAACCGCAACAAAAACAACGTCGACAAGTGTACAGACAATCAAAATGATCATTAACCTGACCCCCACTCACTCAAAAACTTCACATTTTCCATACGCTCCCTCTCTTTCCTTGCTTGCTTTCTATTTCGATAGACTCTTCCAAATTTCTTTCCCTTCTCCACAAACAGTCACATACGCCCAGTCGCAACCTTACAACCCCACTCTCACTTCCCATCCCACAACCCCACATCTCGGCATATTCCCAACTAGCTCCTTTCTCCATCTCCCTTCGCTCTATCTCACTTTCAAAATGTCCCCGTTCTGCACAACACAGCATAACACAACCCACCATTCTAAACATTCCTCCGACTGGCGTACTCGCAAGAGTACACACCTCATGATCAAAAATAACCCACTCCTATGACGAAATAACCAACCTCCTTCCTTCCTTCGCACGAAAACCAATGCCACCACCGATGCATCCGAATAATGCAAGCTACCCTACCTAGGGAGATAGCTACCTGCAAGCTCAGTTCTCGGTTCATTCGGTCTCGGGACTTTTTCTATTTCCTTGACCTTTCACTCCATACTCCGTACAAATGATAACCTTTGACTTTCATTCCTTTTGAAGAATTGCCGAAGCCGACTGACCCCGTAGCAAAGATTCCACAATTTGAGATTCAAACCCGATTCTTTTCTCTGGTCTGACATTCATGAGACACATGAGAACATTAATGGGGAACTTATGGAGAAGAATATGTCACAGATAAAGAATTGTACATGCTGTAAATAGACAGACATATCGTTCACAGCATGACCTCGTCTAATCTAAGTTGCGTGGCTCTCTCCCAACTCCCGACTCCCGACTCGCGTCCAGCCCTTCCGTCCGCCCTATCCGAGTCCCATCCCGCAAACCTTACGAGACACGGGATGATCAGATCAGATCAGATCAGATGAGTAGATCCCAAATTCTAGAACTCTTCCCATCTCTTCCGACTCCATCTGCTTGAAACTATTTCCCGTTTGGAATCTTTTGAACCCCAGAATCATATGTTGCTTTGAAAAAATATTATTATTTTGTAAACTCCCTCCGTCCTGATTCATTTCCCCAGTCCCATTTCTTCGAACATATGTAGATCTTAACGCTCTTGAATCATGTGTTTGGTGGTCAGGAGATCTGGAATCTGGAATCTTGCACGGCAGTTGCCTTTTCTTTTGTTTGTGGGGTACAGTAGTGAAGGAAAAAATCACGGGTTAGGCGCCCTATGGATAGGAGAGGGTCCGAAGGGAAGTGGGGATGAGTATGACGTTAGAAAAAGGTGAGTTGTGGATTTTAGTGGTATGAGCATTTTTGTGTGGCTTCATTTTTGAGGTGAGTTGTTTGTGTGGTTTTTTGGTGGGAGATGAGACCGGAAAAAAAAATTGGTTTTGGTTGAAACGGGCGATGATGAAATTCTGCAAGACTTTAGAGACTATACCGGTATGTTTTGCATGAGATGCGCAGATTTTGTTGGGAACGGATCAAATCAATACCTTGATGGGAGGGAAAAGGAAATTGAGTAGTAGTCTGCCGGGTTCCAACTTGCACTTGGGGTCGTGAAAACGAGAACGAAAAAAAATGCAGTCAAGGGAGAGGACGAAAGCGTTATTCGAGATACCTTGATGGACGGACAGAGAGGTTGATTGTCTCCTGCTCTGTGAGGTGCAGTAAAAAGTCTTTGAATGGGCTTTCTTGCCATTTTTACTA
This sequence comes from Tetracladium marchalianum, assembly GCA_037074945.1. Lineage (NCBI taxonomy): Eukaryota > Fungi > Ascomycota > Leotiomycetes > Helotiales > Tetracladium > Tetracladium marchalianum. The sequence goes on from JBAMDN010000345.1 coordinate 39,236, forward strand.
TTGCGTATGTTCGGGTATCATCTATATTCATCATCGCTCTCATCAATCACCCCCTCCTATACACATTTCCAATCCCTCTTCCCCAAGTAGACCCAAACTCCAAAAAAATCTTAAAAAAACTGAACCCCTCCCTCCAAATCAACTCGAAAATACAACCTCCTCATCCACCCCATTCCCAGCCGTGAGAAGAGCAAGTAAACTCTCCGACTTATCCAGCCTCGTCGTCGTCTCATCTAATCTCCCGCGTAACCTCTCGATGACACTCTCACCCTCATTAATCTTCAAATCTTTGACTTTCATTGCGAGCTCAACTTCATATGCGATCATCATTCTCGTGGACTCCTTAACCGCAAGACCATCCGTACGAAGGATTTCCATGATTGCGGATGCTAGGTTTTGAGATTGTGCTTCAGATTTCTGCCTTTCCTTTCCTTTGCCTTTGGATTGAGATCTTGATTTTGGTGTTGACGGTGTGCTGTTCGGGGTATCACTGCTGTCGGATTCGATGTTGGCGAAATTGATCGGTGACTTCAGCGCGGGGTACATCGTAGGCAATTCTCTCTCTTTGCCTTTTTCTGTCCCCGTCTCAGTGCGCGAGTTGGCTCGATGTCCCGTTTCAGGAGTAGGAAGGGAGGCCTGTGGACCCAGCGCTTGACTTGGCCGACACTCTTGTAACCTCTCATTGAGACTTTTCCTTGGGAATGTAGATGACCCTTCGCCGGGAGAACCAGAAGGTGTCGAGAAATTAGCAGATCCTTCTGGAGTTGTAACACCAACTGTCGGCTTCCTCGGCGCTCTTGAAGGCGAAGGCGACGTTGACGAAACCCTCGTCCGCTTCGGTGGTCGAGAACCGCTACTGTCATCGTCACTTGATGTGAGACCTACAACCTCCGCGTCCTCCTTCGGCGGAGCTCTGCCCTCTCCGCCATTGTCATTTTGTCCTTCGCCCGAGTTCTCTCTCGACACAGCTTTCCTCTTGCCTGCAATTGTCCAGGGGGTAATATCCTTGCCCGCTTTAAATACGTCCTTATTCGCCTTTGGTCTGCCTGGTGTCTTCGGTACCGGTATCGCTTTGAGGACCTCTGCGATCCTCTCAAGAAGTTGCGGCGGTGGAGGAGCGCCGTGTGCGCGTAGGTAGACAATTGCTTCTGCTTGCTCGTCTGCCCAGACGGAGAAGTCGCATTGTTCGGGCGAGTCTTTGGGTTGTGGGCAGATCAGAACTATGGGTGGTATGTTAGGGAGGATTAATCGCCGAGGTGGAGGAATACATACAACTTTGTCCTGCTCTGGTTCCTTTTTTGGCGGTGAGCCATATGGCCTTGTCGGGACAATCGCAGTACCATTTTTCATCGATATAATAGCCCCTATATCTCGGTGGAGGGGGAGGACGAGCGTTATTTACTGCTGTATTGGCCATATTGAATATCATTAGAGTGCGATTGCGGGGTTGTCCGATGAGGATTTGATCAAAAAACTTCCAGTGCGAATTTCAGGACAGAGAGAAAGTCGCTCTACTTCAATTGCTGCCATGGAAACGCTGGAAAGCCACGGCATATAGTAAGGCATACTCATTGCGACGTCGATGGAAATGGTGGTGTTGTGTAGCACTCTGAGAAACGACAACACACACTCAATCGACGAGGCTGGAGGCGGTTGCGAGGGACTTCAAACGCCCCAGCCACCTCTAAATGCAGGGAATCAATATTCCAAGAAAACAGGCTGATCAGCATTGCGAAGTCAGGGAATGAGCAGCGACGAAGCAATAATGGCAACGAGTGAAGAACTACTGGGAGAGAATTGTATAAGTGACAAAACCTAGTCTGTCGCTTACTTTGTTGACTTTTGGATGAAAAGGGTCGTCATGATGATGTTTGCTCGGTGGGAGTTCCCGCCGCTATTGTAGACTAGTGCCAAAGCTAACTTTCTCCCTTCCCCTTTCTCCACTTCCTCTCGAAGTTCTTCAACAACACCAGCGGATCTTGCAGTGCAAACCCGTTGGCATCAATGCTTCACGGTATATTACTTTTAGCTTGTATAATTCATTATCGCAATGTGTTTCCATGCTCACGACTGAAGTATCATTCTGCTACAATAGAGGGGAGATGTGTCAGCCCAAAGTTGAGGCGCAGCCCCCACCATGGCATCCATTTCGTGTATGAACCCTTTTGATGAAAGCCTGCCAACGAAGCCTTGTTGACATCTCCATGTTCTTGAGTCCTGAAGGTCTTTGTACTTGCAGCGAGCAGAACTTTTCCGTTGAAATTGCCATTCCTCCTTCAGGACGATGATGGGAGCAGTAATCTCATCCTGCGCCTGCGGGATCAGCTCAGTCCAAACCAGAGCAGCCTACCAATACTCTGCAGCCAAATCTGTGTGATAATGCAATCTCATCATGCAAGAAATCAGCGGGAAAAAACATTGCGGCAAAAGGAGACGAAACCCCCTCTCTCGACGCACCCAGCTGTTATAGACGCGAAATTCTTTCTCTTTCTGAAGCTGACGACCAACAACTCAAGACTAAAGGTTAGTGAGTGTGAAGAGAGAAAAGGCAGAATGTATCATGTGAAGATCATCTGAGATGCGAACAGGCAAGTTCTCACACCATTTCCAATCGGATATTTTGACGTCCCAGGGTTGAGTTACACTTCATTATTATGTTGCCAACATTTTGTTTACTTTTTCAGTGTTCACTTGCTTCGGGGTCTAAGCTCCAATGTGGCATATCAAAAGACAAGACGAGACAAATACGATAAACCAACCAACCAACCAACCATTCAACCACACTTTCTCCCCATCAAGAAACTCAAAAACGCGTTCATGAGTAGTCAAGGGATACTGTGATCATGAAATGGGCATTGGAAATGAATCTCGCCGATCAATGCCATGACCTATCTTCCTCTTAAAGCGTATTCAAATCTCGCCAACCCAACCTTACCGCCCTGCATATACCAAATTGACAAACCACCGACTCACTCTGAGCAGAAGCAAGAAAGAAGATAAAATGGAGAGAAGTTCAAGTCTCAGTCAGCAATCTCTCTACACACACTCCATGGGTGATCACTCACCATCACAACCCCAAACGCATAGTCACTAGCAAAACCAAAGAAACAAAATTTAAATATAGATATTATAAACACTAATATTAACATCTAAACTATACTTTCTTTTCCATTCTCACTCCATGCATCATTCCACCATACTCATCCACCACACTCTCTTTCACCCAATATGTTTCTTTTTTGGGTCCTCTCCCAAGTAACTTTTAGTGCTTCTTACATAATAAAATATGACCATCCGTGTATGTGTACTTAACCCTCTCATGCCCTATCCGAAAACAAAGGCTCTAAATGAATGACTTGATAACATTGAAAAACAGACATCAAGAACTGCAAGAAAGAAATCGCAGAAAAAAGACCGAATGCAGTAATTGCAGCGCAAGCTAGCTCATATAAAACATAACACACAAAGGTCAAGCAAAACGTGTTCTAAAAAACTGGCTCCTTCTCAAGTAGATTAACAATATTTACAAAATTCCTCTCCGTTCATCATCATTAAAATCCTCACGACTCGGAATTGGCCGCCGCCTTTGCGAAATCGAACCAGTACAAGTTTATGAAGTTGCCCGCTCCGCAGAACTGCGAACTGTTGCCTGGGCAAAGGAAGTTACAGTTGGAGTCACTAACGTTTCTTCCTGGTACGGTCGCCGCATTACCGGCGAAGTTAATACTGTCTCCGCACCAACATTCACGTCCATACTCAACACCTGCATATTGGTATTGCGAGCACTCAGATAGACAGCGATCGATGGTCATGTGCGTGCCATTATTGTCGATCTGTTTGGGGAAGAGTTTGCCAGACGAGGGCTCAGACACACAGGAGTAGTATGTGAAGTTCCCATTTCCGCCAGAGGTGACTGGTGGACCGGTGTAGATTGGAACTTGGGATGTGGTTGTGCTCGAGCTAGGTGGGTTTCCATTTCGGACAGTTGTTGTGGTTGTGGTTGTTGGTGGATTTCCGTTTCGAACTGTCGTGGTTGTAGTTGTTGTTGGAGGATTTCCATTTCGGACTAGAGTTGTTGTGGTGGTTGAAAGTGTCGTTGTCGTTGTCGACAGCGTAGTCGTGGTAGTTGAACGAGTTGTCGTCGAAAGCGTAGTCGTGGTTGTTGAGAGGGTTGTGGTGGTGGTGGTGGTGCTTGGAAGCGTGCTTGTAGTACTGCTCGTTGTTGAGAGAGTCGTCGTTGTGGTTCCAGTAGCGGATTGCTTGGAGTAAACATTCAATCTGTTGCCAGTACCACAGAACTGAGTAGCATCACCTGCGCAAACCTTGTTACACTCAGTATCGACGACCTTCCAAGATCCTGGGTTCAATGTGTTTCCACACCAACATTCGCGCCCGTACTCGGTTCCAAAGTAGTTGTACGCTGCGCAGTTCTGAGCACATAATTGAATGGTGAGAGCGTCATCAGGGAAGAAAGCCAAAGGTAGGGATCGGCCGAGATTGAGGGACGCAGATTCGCCATAGCATCCTTGATACGTGTAAGCGCCTACGGATGGAACGATTGTTGGACCTGATGCTTGAGTCGTTGTAGTTGTTGTACTCGAGCTGATTGTGGTTGAAGTTGTTGGAGTCAAGGATGTCGTGCTCGTAGTTGTTGTAGTGGGAGATGACGACGTTGTGCTTGACACTGTCGCGGTTGAAGCGCTTGTACTAGGAGTAGTCGATGACTCGGTAGTCGAGAAACTTGAAGCTGTGGTCGAGAGAGAAGTGCTGACTGTGGTCGAGGTTGTGCTTGATGGAGTAGAAGAACTTGAGTCAACTGTCGACGAAGTAACAGTCGTTGCTGTTGAGCTTTGAGGAGTCAACATGTACATCTGAATTCTCACCGATCCACCACAGAAAGTTGACTTGTCTCCAGCACAAAGGTAGCTGCAGTCAGATTGAACTGGTGCAAGAACACTAGGTTCGCGGATGGCATTTCCACAGTAACATTCTCTTCCATATTCAGCACCGAAGTAGGTTGCTCCAGTACAGAAAGTAGCACAAGCTTCAAGCGTCATTGTATCGCTAGCGAACGATCGCAAGTTCAAAGTTCGTCCGACAGTCCATTCGGTGTAGCATCCTTGGTAGGTGTATGCTCCCACGACCTTCTTGATAGCTGGACCGGTTGCTGTGGCGGTAGCTAATGACGATGTCGTTGTCGTGCTCGAGGAAACGGTAGTGGAAGCTGTGGAAGAACCGCCTGACGATGTGCTGGTGCTTGAAGAACTACCCGAAGATGAGCCAGTGCTTGAAGAACTGCCGATCGACGTGGTTGTGGAGGTTACGGTCGCACTGGTAGTTGTCGAAGAAGAAGGACCATTCAATTGGTACACATTCAATCTCGAGTTTCCACCACAGAATTCAGCAGGATTGCCCACACATGGCATTTTGCAGTCAGCGATAGGTGCTGGTACAGCTCCGGCAGCAAATGAGTTTCCACACCAACATTCTTGGCCGTATTCCAGACCCGCGTAGGTATAAGATTTTTGTGCACATCCCGCGATACAAAATGCAACACTCCTGTTTGTCATGGCGAAGTTGTTAATGAGAGCTCGGCCGTTGGTTGCTTCAGTATAACATCCGATGCTCACATAATTTCCGACACCAGGGTTGGTGATTGGTCCACCAGTAGGGATAGGAGTGCTGACTGAAGTGGTACTTGGAGGTAAGGTCGTGTTTCCATCGAATCGGGCGGAATCGGCGAACAAGGAAATATAAGATCTTCCCGTTCCATCACCTTCTCCATTTCCACCACAAGTCTGAAGCAGATCACCGGTACATGGGAAGTTGCAGTTGATATCAGGAGCTCGCTGAGTTGGGATGGTTGGACCACCCCAGCACTCTCTCTGGTACTGTGTTCCACAGAAGATAGCATCGTTGGCAGCGCCACAAGCATTTGTGCACATGGAGATGGTATTGTTGTTGCTGCCCGGGTAGAGTTGACTCTTCAGTTGACGGCCAGGATTGTTCTCCAAGTAGCATCCAATGTATCTGTATCTACCTTGGCCACTGCCATCGCTCTTGAAAGGTGCGGATTGTTCGGAAACGCCAGTGCAGTTGAATTGGATATCTTGCTTGACAAAGTTGATGTCATTTACATTCATGGTCCATTGAATGCGACCTGGAATAGGGTCGACGTTCCATTGCGATTTGGGAACAGCGCAGTAAATGTTGGCTGTTGCGCTCTCTCCGGGTCCCAGGCTTGTTCCTTCGGCAAGATCGACTTGGTTGGCTGCGCCGATTATGCCAGAGAGACCGAATGGAGGCTTCGAAACTGTGAGGGAAAGAGCACCAGCATCTGCGGTACCCTTGTTGGTGACTCTCATTTTCAATGTGCGAGTGTTACCTTCCGTTACATTGCCAAAGGTGAAATCCACGCCGTGTTGATATGGAATCCAGTCGCTTCCATCAATGGTTTGAAATTCAACCAGGGCCAAAGGAGGAGACCCGGAAACACCGACGGCGTCAAAGATTCTGGTTCCACCATTCGACGCAATGCTAAGGTAGGCTGCAAAATTGCCTGTAACGGAAGTGTCAAAGTTGACAATGACAGTCACACTGCTTTGTGGTGGGATAACTGAAGGCAAGCCAATGAAGGTGAAAGCGCTTGCCTTGGGTCCTGATCCAGTAGCGACGGCAGGTATCCAAGGTCCAGTCTCACTGACAACTGAGTACAAGATGTTGGTAATGATAAGTGGGGTGTTTCCTTGGTTGATGAAAATGGCGGATTGATTGATTCCACCCAAATCCATTCCCGTGATCGCACCAGGGAAGGCTAGGACAGGAGGAGTGACTGCAAGCAAGGCGGCAACACTCTGTCCAGTACCACGGAAAGTGACGGGAGTGTTGGTTGAGTAACCAGCGACATTGTTGCTAGTTGTGATGACTACATCAGATGACAATGCGCCAACAATCGAGGGGTTGAAGTAGACTTGGAAAGAGAACGATCCCTTGGCGGCAACTTGGAGAGGAGTGGCGGGTGGAGAAACAAGAACGAAATTAGGATTTCCTGTCATGACGATGCTCGAGACTGTGAGAGCAATATTGCTTGTGCAAGTGATGGTTTTTGCTTCTGTGGAAATACCGATGTTGCTGGTTCCGAAGTCGTTTGGACCTGTGCAGTTCAATGGCAAGTTGACTGGGGATCCGAAGCCATAGAGAAATCCCTTGGTAGTTCCGACATAGGCGCGTCCATCACCAAATGCTGGACGACTGAATTTGGTGACGTAGGGAATATTAAAGCCTTTGATCATGGTCAACAAACCATTGGCTGGAATTGCGTTGTAGATCTTTAATCCATAGTTCTCCATGTCGGTGGTCCAAACGAGACCAGTTCCAACCTGGCCGTTGAGAGATGTGACAGTTCCATGGCCGACACCGAGTTGTTCGGCGTTCTTCGCCGGAGCATCGGCGACCTTGGTGAAAGATGGAACGCCAGCATCGCAAGAAAACTTGAAAGCGTGGGTTGGGAACTTGATGACTGTGCAGAGTTAGCCGATGCCATTCAAGTGATCGCGAAAAACGTACCATTAATGTAGATGTAGCCACCCTCTCCTGGATAGACACCTGCTCCAGCGTACACAGAGTTCTCATTCTGATATACCTGAATAATTCTGTCGAGTTTGTTTGGACCATTTCTGTATCCTCCCATATCATCCAAGTTGAGCCAATAGGTCTTTCCACTCTTTCCCGTAACAACTCCAATTCTTCGGATATCACCACAGGCAAATTCGCTTGGGAGAATCTCCAATGGACTTGTTCCCAGATCCTTGTCGGCGCCATCAAGTTGTTTCTTCTCCCAAGGCATGAAGAAATCAACAACAGTCAAAGCACCGTTGGGAGCGATTGTCATGTGAACGGCAGCTTCCTCAAGGGCGGAAGGTGGGTTACGGCCATTGACGGGAATGAGATCGAGCTGAGATGCGTATCCATTTCCAGTTGAGAAGAAGAGGGAACCAGCGTTATCCGAGGCGATGCCTCCTCCAGACATCCACATACCAGCTCCTTCAACTTGATTCGTCACACCTTCACCGAGAAGAGCGTATCTCTCAACAGTCTCGCCAGTGGTCTTGTCGAAACCCATAATCCATCCGGTAAAGTTGAATTTGACACAGTGAGAACCAAAACCGGCGTAGATGAAGTTTCCAGAGTGGAGAAGAGCAGGACGTTGATGGTGAATACCTCCATTAAACAATCTGCTTGGGTTGTTTCGCGCGGAAGTCCCCTCGAGGTCTTTGGGAAAGTTGGCTCGCTCGGACAGATCCTCGACGCTGACAGCATGAAGAATTTGTCTTCCAGCCGGTCGGCCTTGCGCAACTCCGAGTTGTGTCTGGTCCGCATATGTCTTTGCAATGATGTACCAAGTGTTTGTGGTTGGATCAATCACACCAGTACCTGTGACTCCAATGAGAGGTGAAATATCAGTGCATCCGTCCAAATCAGCAACCATGAAAGGAATGTGTAGGTTTCGCTGAGCAATGATGACACCAGTCTTTGCATCGATCTTGTACAAATTGTTTTGAGTGGTGGCAATGTAAACATATTGAATACCGTCGGCAGCGGTGTAGACGAGGGGTTGCGAATAGATCTGTTCATCCGCGCCATTGTATTTGCCTGGCAGCGAGGTTCTGAAGAGTTGGCCGAAGCTTGGACTTCCGACGATGGAGGGGTCCATATTATGATTACTGACAGAGTGTTAGCTGCCATTTGATTATATCCACATGCCATCAATTGGATTGATTGTTATGTGGTCGGGTGCGTTTGAGGTGCATACGTTTGATATCCAGTCCTGGAGTTATCCCCTCCCCAGGTAATGGTATCTGTGGCGCCGAGAGCGGCGACATTTTGAGAAAAGAGTGACAGAATAGACGCGAAAACGAATGTGGCCGAGATGAAGCGAGTCATCTTGGGCAGTGGTAGCACTCGACTGGAACGTCGAGAGATTGTGTGGTGAGCGAGTGGAATGTCAACACCGAGGACGTGAAGACGCGATTGATAAAAGAGGGTGCGGTACTGTAGGACAGCAGAACGTCGATGTTCGATGCTACTCAAGAGGCCTGGAGAGACAGGAAGCAGAATGCGGCGACTGGCAAATGCTTTATCAAATGCCCATTGCTCCGCTGACGAGCTAAGGAAAGTGGCCTAGTTGCGGATGCACGTACGTCCCAGGTATTGGCCAGGTATTGGCGATGCAAACGAACGATCGAGGAGGCCGAGGAGGGCGGACGAGGAGGAGGAGGAGGAGGAGGAGGAGGACTAGAGTAGAACAGACCAAGAACCCAAGGATGGGTCGATGGTGGTGGGGATGCCGCCACCCACATCCATCTCAGGTGGATGAGTCTCTCAAGCAGCTAAACGGCTTGCTGAGAGAGGACCCAGCTGGCAGAAAGAGTGGAAACCCTGCTAGGGCATGGAGGAGGGTGGAGAGCGATGGGAGATCCGAGTGACCGTCTACAGGCCGTAGCATGCGCATTGGGAAGGAGAATGTCCAGCACTCAAGAACTCGCTTCTTGGGACCTCTTGGCCTGATGCTCCGTCGCCGGCCTAGAAAGGAAGGCCAGTGCCATGTGGATGATCTGGGACAATGAAGAGCATCGAGTAGTGCAATGAAGTGCACTGAAGTGCATGGAGAAATTGATGCTGCGCTGCGCAATGTGCATGGCGCGATGGAATTATGCAAAAGAGGTGGCATGTTGACAGCAGTCGAGGAGGACTCGGGTCCTTAGCCGATGTTGACATTCTCCGTTTGCGACAAACAGATGGAACTGAATTGCTCACGGCACTTCCCAAAAGGACGACAACGTCAACAAACAAACGATTCCGTTTGCCCAAAGAGTGCTACCAGGGCATCGACAGTGCATTGTTATTATTATCATCACTATCCGAATGAAGCGGTTGGTGTTTGCTGCAGGTTGCGTCGAGTATTTCCACGATGGTGCCAAGTTCTAGAAAAGTCCACCATCGAAATACTCCGTAGATGCATTTCCTCTGCATTTCCCCCTGCCGCGCCCACCACTATCAGGCCCTTGGCGATGCAGGAACGAGAGCAGAGATCGAGGATAATCTTTCCTCCCCCCAATGGCCAATGGGAGCTTGCTCCCGACGCCATTTCACCGCCGTTCGAGCGTTCACGCCTCTCGCAACAGCTGCAAGCCCCCCGGCGTAATCTCCCGCTTCAATGGCAACACAAACGTCCACCAACCACCGAACACTGCGCCAAACCGAAAAGTGAAAAGGCGATGTGAGATTCCACGATTCCACGATTCCACAGGCCTTTCCAAGTCCCCGAGACATTCCCTTACACTGGTGGCCGCCTGGCGAGATCCGCGCTTGCACCCAAACCGCTTCGTTGACGCAGGTGGTCATTTGATTTGAATTCCTTCCAAAGCTATTCCGAAGTTCCAAAGTTCCGAGTACAGTAACCTTAAATGGTGCCAAAGGCAAATTGCGGCAATCCTTGATCCTACAGTACTGTACCATCGCCCCCCCCATCCCCTTATCTCGATTCAGGGGCACGCAGGTATCCAGAATCCAGCATCGATTCCCCATTTGCTCCGAGAGTCCAAGTCCAGGTCGAGCCTTGGAGAGGTTGTATCTCCCTTGCCACCTTCTGCTTTTAGCTGGGCCAGAAGTCGTGCTAATTTGGAGGCCAGCCTGGGCTAGCGGACCATTACCGCGAGCTCGTATATGGACGCGGCGTGGGCTTTCACCTATCGGAATCGCGACATAGCAATGATGATCTGCAATTATAACCAAGGTCAGGACCACGTGGAAGCTCGCAAGTATTTGATACTGTATTTTCCAGATGGGGATTCTCGACGTTGGTATCTGGGGTTTGATGGCTGACATCCGATGATCCGACCCTGCAATTTGTACAGGAAGTACATGACCCATCGCTTCAAATTGCTGGTGGATGTGCAGTATCGATGCATGTCGATAAGACTGTACTGTACTGTACTGTACAAAGATACCGGACGTACAAGTATGCTCCCACTTCAAAACTAGCGATGCACCTTTGAGAGGGCTATCACTGCAGCGTTCAGTAGTGCCTCGAGCTCCAGTACGGAGTACGATACAGTACTACAGTAGTACATCGCCGTCGACTTCGAGATCTAGATTAACTTGTCTTTGCATCCGGTCACTAATTACATCTTGTGTCACTGACTACTTCTTAGCTGCAGTACAAACAAGCTCGCAGCGAATTGCAAACCATCCTGGGATGCACTGTACACACACAGGTTACAAACGACGGCAGTAACAATGTCAAAGTTGATTGACATTCCCCATACCCAAGTAACCTTTCAAACACAACACTCCCGTTCCGGAGCGTTGGTATTTCAAGATACATCATCAAGCTGCAAGGGCCCGACAACCCGGAGAGTCATTCAGGCTTCGGTTTCCAGCCAACAAGTTGCTAAGCGCATCGCACCGACTTTCTCAGCACTCGAGAGACGCCATCTAAAGCCATCCGTTTCATCACTCGAAGAAGCGCATGCCAAAATCCCCGAGACCACAAACAAAAAGAATCCGATGGGTGTCTTAGAGTTCGCTAGATTCCCATTTTAGAAGCAAACCTACCAAAGCTCGAAGCCACAAACGCGAAGCTTATTCTCAGCCGTTCCCATCTACACAAAATACTGTTAAGGTACATCCTTTTCCCTCCACCAACTCCACGCCACAGGGGCACAGATCTACTCTGAACTTTTCTCCCTTCCTTCAGAGCTGAGGATGGCGCTGCACGCCCTCTTGAAAACTACTGTATAGTAGCATCGAGCTAACATCCAAGCTTTGAATCACTCGTTTGTTTGCACGAGTAAGGCATTCTGAGAATGCCCTGGACTTTGAAGATCTTTTCCCTTCTGGCCGTGAACATGGTTTAGTTATATGCTTACTGTCAAGAGACTTTCAGATCTTGGAAAAAGCTTTCACTTATCTTTTGGTCTCCGCTCTGCTAATCTGATGTCCTACCTAATCCCGCTTTGCGTTTGGGCCGGCCTTGGGCTGGACTTTGGGAGATCTACCTCAGAGCACCTACCTGCATTGCCCAATTATAGAGAATTACATGGCATAAGGAACGGGGATTCAAGTGAAAATTGAAGTAAACATTCTATGTGAATGTTATGTACTGTAGATATTCAGTCTCTCTCGCCACTCTTTTACTCACTATCAACGCATCAGAAGACTTTAACCAGTGTGTTTAGTTTGGTTCAAAGGTTTGTTGGACAGTCGCCGTCAAACTTCGATTTTCTTCAGCATATCACCTGTTCACACAAACGTGCTTGTTACATTTGCTCTTAAATTTATGTAGTTTCTTGACTTGATCTCAAGTGAAATCTTTCTCATCAAAAGAGATCAGATTCTAGATTCTCCACATGTGCTGTTGTAGATTACTAGGTAGGTACTTTATATATAGTACTTGAATCGAGCTTATCGTTATCGCCGATGTCATGCCAAGACAAAATTCCTGTGGAAGTCGAAGTTTCTGCGTTGTTGACAAAGGAATGTAGATCACGTCTGTGGCAACAAATGATTTCTCTTACCACCATCCAAAGAACCCGATCTCTTCTCTTTCGGAACATCACCATTACCAACATCAACAGACTCAACATCATGACACAAGAAGGAAAAAGAAAGCCCGCCAGAGGGCACCCAAGAGGAGGAAAGAAACCCTTCACTGGCAATCAACCTCCTCGAAATGCCGCCGCAGCGCCATCCTTTGCCCCTCCACCCCGAGTTGCGACTCCTCCTCTCTCGATTCCAGTTCCTCTCGATACTCCTCGATTTGCAGACCTCGCCAAAGACAACCTCCTCCATCCTACCCTCCTCAATACCATCACAAATGACCTCAAGTTCGACCATATGATGCCTGTGCAGGCGGCCACTCTCTACGAACTTCTAGCGAACCGCATCGATTGTTTGGCACAGGCAAAGACTGGCACGGGAAAGACCATCGCATTTCTTCTACCGGCAATCCAGACCATGATCAACAAGAATAGAGGTAGCAGTTCAGGAATCTCCCTTCTCGTCATCTCACCAACCCGTGAGTTGGCTATGCAGATTGCAAAGGAGGCATCCGCACTTCTGCAAAACCTACCCCAATACAAAGTCTCCTTTGCAATCGGAGGAACAAATAAGACCACCGAGGAGAAGAGCATATTGAAAGGATGCGACATCTTGATTGCGACCCCAGGAAGATTGGTTGATCATCTTGGTGATGAGAGAATCCGTTATGCTTTTGAGAATCTTGATACTCTTGTTCTGGATGAAGCAGATCGTTTACTAGATATGGGCTTCATGCCTGCGATTAAGGATATCATCAGATGTCTTCCGGATAAACACCAGACAAGAAGACAAGGGATGCTCTTCTCTGCCACTATCGCACCCCATGTTAATGCTGTTGCTCATCTTGTTCTCAACAAAGACTACAAATTCATCTCCACCATTCCAGCGGGAGAAGTCAACACTCATGAGCGAGTTCTTCAACAATTGGTCGTTGTCCCCGAGTTCTCGGATGTTGCGCCAGCTATGGTTGGATCTATTCGCTCTGAGATGGCTCTCGAGGGTGCTGCGTCCTTCAAGGCAATCATCTTCGCGCCAACCGCAAAGCTCGCCGATTTCTATGGCGATATTCTGGCTGCCATGCCCAACCTTCCTACTGCAACTGTTCTCCACTCCCGAGTCTCCCAATCCAAGCGTACTAAGGTTACCAACGACTTCCGTGAAGCCGCCAGCGGTATCTTAGTAGCCACCGATGTCGTCGCCCGTGGTATGGACTTCCCAGGTGTCACCAACGTCTTCCAAGTCGGTGCCCCAGCAGATAAAGAGAGTTATATTCACCGTCTCGGGCGAACCGCACGAGCTGGAAAAGAAGGAAGAGGCACCTTCATCATCACCGAACACGAAACCTTCTTCTCCCAATGGACCTTGAAGGAAATCACATTCGAACCTACTCCAGCCGACATAACTTCCAAATCCGACATCTTATCCATCGCATCTAAAATGGACAGCCACTCTAGTACCTATCAAGCTTGGTTGGGATATTACAAGAACCATCTCAAGGGTATGAAGTGGGATACAGCTCGATTGGTCCAGGAGGGAAATAAATTCGCTTATGAGGGATTGGGATCGCCGGAGATTCCTACTATTGCGAAGGGTGTAGTTGGGAAGATGGGCTTGAAGGGTGTGAAGGGATTGAATATCGTTCCGGATCCACCAAGAGTTTCCCGTGGTGGGCATGGTGGTGGTGGTGAGGGTAGAAGTCGTGGGAGTGGAGGACAAGGGGGACGAGGTGGTGGAGGATCTGGAAAGGGTCCTGTGAGGAATGGGGGGTTCAATAAGGGTAATTGAGCGAGTGTGGTTGGTTTGAGGGCTGTATGATAGATACAACGTGGATGAATGGATGGGTGGAGGTGTATGATAGGTTTTCGCTCGTCCATAGATTTGCATTACTGGTCAGTGGGTCCATTGGTCAGTTGGTCCTGGGTCTAGATTTTTGAAAGGAGAAAAAGAGAGATACCATAAAAGTCAATGAGCGCTGGCGTTGAGAGGTTGGGTTAGTCGTTTATAGAGGATAGATGAATGATAACTTTCACGCATACTTCCGATTGATTACTTCTCTAATTTGCTTGGTCTCTGTTCTTTTTTGGATTATGTATTCCAACATCCTTGGTAGGAAGCAATGTGCCTTCTTCATTCTTTTTTGATCAATGTGATAATTCTCCGCAAATAGCCGAGAGATTACTAGCGCATACCATCAACCTCAGAACACATCGTGGCTTGATCAAAATCACTCTCACTCAACATCCCACGGACTCAACACCCAGTATGTCAGTGTAATGTAAGTCTTTACGAACTCACTTCTCATGGCCTATTGGGTGACGAACCATTCCCTCTAGTCAAACCTAATTCACCTCATCAAGCAACCGAAGTCCTCCACTTTTGAAAAACGGGGAGAGAGAGATAGAGAGAGATCAAAACTTACCTCAAACTCAATTCATCTCAACCTCATCAGGCACCACAAGCAAAAAGAGAGATAGTGAAAATAAATCTTACAAAATGCAATCCTTCACAACCTCCGATAACGTCCTCATCAAATACATCGACACTGCACTCCTTCACACCTCTACTCCTTCCGATCTGAATAAGCCAGTGTTAATTCTTGTATATCTTCCCCTTCCCTCTCCTCTTCCTTCCCTCTAACTCTCCCATCCATCTACTTCCTTCCACCGTCTCCTTTCGATCTCATAACTTACCACCTCCCCCTCCTCATAGATCCACGGCTTCACAGGGTCCTCTCTCGTCTGGCGCAAAAACATCCCCACACTCTCCCTCACCTACCGCATCATAGCACCTGACCTCCGAGGCCACGGTGAAAGCGGAAAACCTTCCGTCTCGGTCAACAGTCATGGAGCGGACGGCACGGTCACAGTAGTGAGATTAGCAGAGGATTTGCGGGAGTTGATGGGTGTACTTATCTCTCAGGGAAAGAAAGAGAAAGAAAAAGAGAGGGAAGAGGAGTGTGATTGGGAGAGTATTCTGGATGAGGGAAGGTGGAAGTGTGGTGTGATGGGTGGGAGTTTGGGCTGTGCTGTTATTTGGTGTGTCCATTGTCCTTCCCCGCTACCCAAAATTTTCCAATTCCCAATCTCTCAAAGAGCAACTACAAAATATTCTAGTATTGCTGCTTGGCGACGGAAATGAAGATGCTTAAACAACAATAACTAACACAAAATCCAAAGGTCATACGCCCACCTCTTCTCAACCCATCCTTTCACCCACACAATCTTCATCGATCAATCCCCCCTTCAATCCCTCATCCCCGGCTCCTGGGAGCCCCCCTACTGCCACAAAGGTCTTCAAACCGCAGCCGATCTCTCATCGTTCCAATCCTTAATCGTCAACGATCCCACCGAAGCACATTTAGGCACCATAAAATCTTGTTTGGGATATCTATCCCATCCCATCACCTCATCTCAAAACCCATCTTACTCCCAACGCAAAACGGAGGACGAGATCGAGAAAGAAAACGCAAGAGAAATGGAAAGATTGAAGGAGAGATATGAGTCTGATAAGACGTTCTTCCTGACTGAGGCTTTGAAGGGTGATGGAGAGTTCTATGCAGCGCTGATGACGAATCATACGAGTCTTGATCATAGGGAGAATATTAAGAGGGCTTTTGGAGAGGGCAGTGGTTGTGAGACGAAGGTTTTGGTCGTGGCGAGTAGTAGGAGTGGATGTTTTGAGAGGGAGGGGGTGCTTAGTGTGGTTAAGTTTGTTAATGGTGGTGGTGTTGGTGGTGGTGAGAGTAAGGGGGAGGTGAGTGAGGATGGGAATGGGGAGAGAAAGGGATTGGCGAAGGGAGTCGTGGTTGATTGGGGTGGACATTGGTGTTATTGGGAGGAACCGGAGAGCTTTAATGAGCTTATTTTGGAATTTTTGAAGGCGTGATAGGAGAGGAAGGTGAATCGAAGACTTCAGCGTAGGTGAGAAAGCCGTGGTAGTAAGATATAGATAGGTATATCATAGAGATGAGCACAAATGAACATCGTTAAATCTAACCAACTGATTGAATATTCCATATACGCCACCGAAACACGAAGGAGTCATCTCGCTGTTCGTGAATCAATAGATTTATCATGCTAAAAATCGAAAGACGACCAGAGAAATGATAGCATCGACGGACGGAACAAGGCCTCCTCCTTCTAGACCGTCTCGGCTTTCACTTAAAACACCCGCCACTACGTCTAGATACCACTCACGAGCTATCCCCAAAGAAATGCCCATCAATTCCCATCTCACCGCCTCACTAAAATTTTAAGTAAATCAGGTAGAGGCACGATCGATGTTACTAAACTTAGCAATCTACATCCAGCAAGACGAAAATACGAAGACGTGCATAACAGTTCAACCAAATCTTCACCCGCAACACCAAGACGAACACATTCCAAATTTCAGATACTCAAGACAGAACCCTCTGTTATCCCAAAACTATTTACATTCAAATACTCCAGTCTTTTGCAATCTTCTGCCCCTCCTTTGTTTTTCTTTTTTCCCTTCAGTCGTTAAGGCTGCCATTGCATACTCCCGTCTCTACCCCCAATCCCACCATTCCCATCCATTAGAACATTATCATTTCTGTCGTTGAGATTATCACTGAGGCCGCCGTAACTCCCAAAATCAAAATTCCATAGCTCAGGTGGTGTATCAGCGAGATAACCGGTATTTGCGTTTGGTTGGAAATGTGTGTCCCACAGGTCCTAGAGGGATGGGATGGGTTGTCAGCGAGATGAATATATTTGACGGTTAAGAAAGAGAGAGGGAGTTCTTTGTTGTTGCAGAATTGCAGATTGTAGATTGTAGAATGCAGATCATAAAGTACTGTAAAGAATAAAGTGATGAAAGTGCGGATGACAAGAGATGATATGAGGCCACGAAAGGCGGGAGAGGGAATCAAGAAGGAAGAAATCAAGCATACCCAGTCGAAGTCAAATTGCTGCTGCAAATGTTGTTGCGGTTGTGTGTTCCCTTCCTCCACCAGACGTACAGCTGGGTAAAACTCAATGCTACCATGGCCGGAATCAGTCATGTAATCTGTAGCTGATGGAAGGGATGTAGTGTCCCAGCTCGCTTCCGATGATGAGAAGTTCGTCAGAGGTATGCTCGTGGTGGGGATTGTCGAGGTCGTGGAGTGGATGGGAGGTGGGAATTGTGAGAATGAAGATGAAGGTGTAATTCCACTTCCACTTCCGTTGTAAAAACCATTCCTTCCAACTTCTCCTGTCCGATTCTGATCTTGCGTCTGAGCCTGAGCGGTCTGGGCACGAAGCGGAATAAAATTACGAACCCGGTTCGTTTCTTTCGCCCTCACCTTCTCAAGCATCATTCCCAATGTCTTCGCGGCCCTAGCCGCCTCACTTGAAGTCTTCTTTGACTTCCATACTTTATATGTCCCATTTAGAACTTCTAGCATTTGGTCTTGAGTCCATAAAATCTTCAACTCCGCGTCTTGATGAACCGCATCCCTCTCCCCTCTATCCCCACTCTTATGCCCAGCACCAATCTCATTACCAACAAACAAACACACAATCATCGCCGCCAACAAGAAATCATGCGTCATCAGACTCGAAGCTTTCCATCTATTTCCGTGAAAGCGTCCGCCCAGCTCGGTTTCTCGATGGAAATAGAGTTGAGATTGCAGGACTGTCATGCCGGCGTTTACGCATGTTGTTACGCTGTATGGGTGTTTGTATACATTCCCCATGGTTCTGAAGGTCGAGGAGGAAGTAGATGTAGATGGAGACTTCATCGGAAACAAAAACCTCCGGTGCAAAATTATTCGTGACTTCTGCACCACAAGATCAATCTGCCACCGTCGAAATATCTCCTCGGGATCCCCATCCGTCAAATCTGTCAAAGAAGTTGTACGAAATAGTGGCGGTAGCGCATCCACCTCCGACGTGAGCGCATCATCCAACACCATAACCTTATCATACGGAATCTTATCACTACTCGTTGAATTCGCTTGATCCATGATCTTTCCCGAAACCGCCATGAGCTTATGTTTACAATTCAAAAATCTCACTGGGATCGTCTCCGTGCTCGGGCGTACTGGCGGTAAGTCTTTCGTATCCTCGGAGAAATCGGTATCGAGGAGGTTGTGTGGGGGGAGAGTGTCAAACATGTCTTCCCTTATCATGCGCGGTAGACCGACTTGAACGGAATTCTGCATGTCGAAGAAGACGATGACGCTCCAGAGTCGTCGCTGCATCTCACCGCGGTAGAAGGATATTCTTGGGGAGCTGCTGGAGGAGAAAGCATCGCGGTGGTAGCCGAGTCGCATGGCGCAGCGGATTATCATGCTGAAGAGCATCCAGGTGCCGAATTTGGCGTCGGTGCTGCGGAAGTGCTCTTCGATGTAGTAGAGGAGCAACGTCGGGATTGTGTGGTGGTCGGGTTCGGTGTAGTTGCTGAGGATGAGGCATTGGACTGTTCGGGTGCGGTAGAGGTCTATTGCTTCGGACTGGTCGAGGAGGGAGGGCTCGGCGGGGCAACGAGCGTCGTTTGTTTGAGACATGAGAGAGTAGTGGGTTGAGAGGCAGATGATGATATATAGTAAACCGATCCACTAACGATATTAGCAAGATGGTGCAACGTATTGGTGGAGTTGTACGTACACTCATCGACATCTTGCTTGGTTCCTTCCAAAATCTTTCACACTAAAAGCAGTTAGAATATCATCATCTTCAAAAATATATAAACATACCTCTTTCTCAAACGTTGGTCGATGAATGTAATCTAAGACATGAGCAGAGCACATCGGCATGTAAGTCGAAACTCACCAGCACCCATATCCACCGCATCCATAAAGTCTTTAACAAAACCGTCGACAACACTTCTTGGCGGCAATGCCGACAAAATCTCAGCTCTACTAGCCCGTGGAATCGATCCACCCAACAAGAGATCAGGCCCTCTGTATTCCTTCAACGACACTGGCTCGGGTTCGGGGTGGAGCTCAACTTCAAGTGAGTCTTTCAATCCAGCAATCTATCCAGATTAGTACTTGGAATACCTATGTAGAACTCCATACATTTTCTAGAACAGCTGTCCAATGACTGTCTCCCACATATTTTGCTTGCCCTTCTCCAATACTGATGCGATCAAATGATTCCGGGGAAGGACTTGGCTCTGCGGGTGTTTGCCGCTGGGCGGACCCATCATTGCTCAAATGGGATATGACATCGTCTGATACATTTGATGATGCTCCCCGAGAGGTATTTTCGGTACTTAAAAGTAGCGGGTTCCCCTCATTGGCACGATTCATAATTGAAAGAACTAGCTCCTCCAGATGTTTAATCTGGCTCTGAACATCTCGCCTTGCACCTCCACCTTTAGTAATCGAAGCCGTCTTTTCACGTTGATTGCCATGTACAAATGTACACGATGCGCTGAGACCCTTTCTCGAACAATTTCCACATGGAAGCGCTCTATCGCATTTGAGTCTGTTGAGTTTTTTTTGTTAAAATAGATTCTACAAATGGCGGTGCACATCATCATTGAGGAGTAAGTGGGGGAGCATGTATGTACGAACTTTCGACTTCTACAGAATGTACACGACAACTGTGGCTTGAACCTTTGCCTACTCGACTTCGTCGCTTGATTGGGCATTTCCTGAAGATTGGAATCCGGCTCTTGCGGTGGTGTTGGATGCAAGGACGCCATGTCAGTTAGTGGTGTGAGCCAAAACGCCTACGATGCAACATCCGAGAGAGGTGAAGATTGATGGAGGTAAACAATGAATGTCCGAGAACAATGTATAGTACATCAAATCTTGTCCATTGACAAAGTGAGTGTTGGGTGTTGTCTAGACAAGTGACGGACATAAATAAAGTTGATCGTCCGAGAAGGATCGCAAGTTCAACCAATAGGAGACGAGATTCATGAGCGGGACGCAAGGGGAAAGCCGACCCTCCGAACAATCAGATTTCTTGTATTCTGGATACATTTTTGTAAATTATGTAGATCTCCAAATTTGGAAGACAACCAAGTGATCAAACCCATTATCAGAGGGCAAGGGTACCTTTATTTGCAGCGTGGAATTACAGGGTATCGCATAAACATAACTTGGCATCGTCTGAACGACACCTACATAGACAATCACAAAGAAAGAAAGACAAAGAAAGAATAGGTGTACATGGAGTGGGGAAGATCAACCAGCAAACATCACGCCAACAACCCAGACGCCAGCATCCGTGACCTTATCGCTCCTAAAGTTTTAATTATCTCTTTCGCCTTCTTGCTCACATTTTCTGCGGTCATGAGTGAGAGACACGCCTCATTTTGAAGGCTGTCTCCAGGTACAAGCTGTTGTGTTTTATCACTAGTTGGCGCTCTAATCTGCTCTACCAACCTCTCTACCAAGTCCGACGCATATGTTGATAACTGTGAGACGAGCTGAAGGAAGAGAAGCATCTGCATCGGCACCGCGGAGGATTGAGGGGGCTCGAAATTTCCTATCTTGATTGTAGGGGCGATGAAGTTATCTGGGTGTAGATCTGTGGGGATCTCGCCGTCAAACATGACGCATATTTCCATGTGAGAGAACAGAGCGTCGTAGATCCAGATGAGGCGAGAGTGGCAGGAGAGTGCTAAAAGAATGGTGGAATGATCAATAGGGATTGGGTCTGGCGATTTTGGTTGGATGGTAGAAGAGGAGGAAGAGGAGACGTTGATTGTTGAAGATGGTTGTTGATAGGCAGAGCAGATATTGAGGACGGTGGGGTAGATGTCAATCATCTCTTGAGTGTAGCGAAACGTCTCATCTAGGTGGTAGTTCTTCGGCGGATCTGAATCTAGATTTCTAAGGGGTGCATCCGGATCGATTTTCCTGAGTGTGGGCATGGTGAGACTGTGTTCGTAGAGATTGGTACTGAGTGCTGAGAGACGCGCGATACATTTGCTGACGGTGTCGAGAGTGAGAGTCTCTGGTACGAACTTCCATCCTATGGCTAGAGGGATATCTTCGTAGATGGTTGATGCAGGATCTACGAGTTTCAATTCCAATAGGGAAGTCTGTACTGATTCTGGAATTTGAGGGAAAGGTGGTACCGCTGGTCTGTATGTGAAGGGCAGGCTGTTTATTTTTGAGGCAGGTTCGGGAGTGAAAGGTAACAGAGGAGTGAAGTTGAAGGTTGACGGGAATACAGATTCTAAGTTCATGTCGTCAAAAATGCTACAAGAGCCAAAGTCGTCGGTAGCAACGAATGGATAGGTCTCGTTGATTTCATCCGTTGGGGTTGAAGTGAATGTAGAAGCAGAGTCCGATCCTGCACTCGAATTAGACGAGTACTCTTTTGATTGTTAGTAAACGGTATATTGACATCAGAAGGTAGGGTTCACCAACCATTTCCATAGTCCTCAGCTGCACGCCTTCTTTTCAGAACGTGCTGGTCTCTAGCGGGCATCTTGCCAGGCGATGATGAAAACTCATCTGTGGGTTTCTCCAGTGAAAGACCTGGCGGTCCTCCTTGTGTGCTCTCTATTGGCTTCTTTTGTCGAAATGGGCTGTAGAGACAGGGAGTTTTGGCCTTTGAACACCGATCACACACTTCGATACCTGGTCGTCTTGGACACCGTAGCTTCTGAGCATGGCATCGGTCACACGCAGCTCGACGCCGAATGTCGTCGGCCATATCTGATGGGTGTCTGGAAGGAAGATACAAATTGCGACAGCCTTCAATTGACAGGGGTTAAGTTGTGGTTTTCGAACGAGCTTTGATACGATACAATAGAGTAGCGCCTTCCGACTAGTATCGGAAGTCTACCTCTCAGCGAACAAATCTGGCAAAGTTTAGTCGAAAGAGACTTCAATACCGATTGACAATGTTTATTGATAGACAAGAAATATATGAAAAAATAAAGAATATCTTTTGAAAGGCAGATCCTGAGGCGCGTTCTTGTTGCAGGTTTGAATGAACGCCGAATCGGGGTTCGCGATATCAATTTAAGAGTCGCTGGATCATGCACGTGATCATCTGTCAGATGTCATCTGCAGGAAGTCCGGACTTTAGCGAATTGGAGGTTGTCGCTATCAAAGCATTCGGCGTTCGTTTACTTTGCAACGCAAGCTGTTCCTGTGCCTCTTTCTACGTGCTAGACATCAATTCCTCGATCACAAATCTGAACCTTTGGAAAGGGGCTCTGTATCTCACAACATCGTTAAGATCTGGCTTCTAGAGTTGTGACTCAGGATTCCCTGTCCACACGAGAAACTGGACAGAATGCTGAGAAAGACGGGGATGGGGCAGCTGAGGCGAAGGGTCACTGTCTCTGCATACGACCCTGCAATGTCAAAATAGGGCCATACCACCTATCTACCTACCAAGGCTAAGTTATATATTTCTATCACTCCCTTCTCTGTCGGTTTCATTGCTTTATTCTCTTCATTCCACTCACAATGTCTCTCTACAATGTCCCTGTTCTACCACCTCTCCTCCGAATCAAGGAACAAGTGTCCATTCCCCCTCCCCCACCTGAAGACTTCAACGCGCTCTTCGGCAGCGTCCTCCCGCCTGTCCAAACAGTAACATCTTACTGGGGCCAAACAGCCTTCTATATCATCAAACCCTCAAATCCCACTCCCTCCAACACTCCTTCTCGAAAAGTCGTCCTTATTCACGGTGTCGGAACACCAGCAATTGGCCTCGTCCCCCTCGCAACACTCCTCGCCGCATCTGCCATCCCAACCACCGTCCTCATCTACGACGTCTGGAGCCATGGCTTATCATCCACTCCCCTCGCAACCCACACATGTGGCCTCTTTCACCAACAAATCCTCCAACTTCTTCTTCATCTCGGCTGGTCGCGCGCGCATTTCATGGGTTTCTCAATGGGTGGGATGATTGCCGTTTCTTTCGCAGAATACCACGCCGCACACGTTGAATCATTGACGCTCGTTGCGCCGGGAGGTCTACTGAGAAAATCGCAGAAGAGCGCGTGGGCGCGGTTTGTCGAGTGGGGTGGTTGGGGTTGGGGGTGGGAATATATCAGTACGAGGAGGATATATGGGATGGCTGGCCCGGGGCCGGTCGAGGAGGATTGGGAGGTGAATCTTAAGGAGAAGGGGTTGGATGCTATTCCGAGAAATGCTGTTCAAGTTTGGGAAAGGGAGAATCACCCAGGACATGTGTCGAGTTTTGTTAGTTTCTGGAGACATGGTGGATTGTATGATTCGCATTCCACATACGAGAGTGTTGCGAAGGGAACGGTACCAACATTGGTCTTACTCGGCGAAGCGGACACATTTTTCCATCCGGAGTATATGAAGAAGGAATTGGATGCATTGGCGTGGAGAGGCAAAGTCGAAGTCCTCACGGGTGTTGGCCATGGAGTCGTCGCAGAGAAGCCAAAGGAGGTGGCAGAGTATCTGTTAGAACTTTGGGCTCGCCTCGAGTGATGTGATCAAGGAGTATGCCCGCGTTTTGATCCCTGGGAAAGTGACTTGCCAAGTGCTGAAGTTACAATATACACGAGAATGATAGCCGCAAAGCCTCAATCCTCCTAGAACCCCAAGCAAAATGGGTGCTCATGATCAATATCAGGCACGAATGCCCCTAGTACATACATACAAGTGCCTCCGAGGCCTTGTCCTCATTTCCCCGAACAATTTCCAAGAAAGCACAAGGCTGTCGTTTATGCACCCCAAGGCTGTGTTTGCTTCTTATCTTGCCCGCGTGATGTTCTCACATCATTGGTATCCTCGACCTTGGTATCCTCGACCTTGGTATCCTCGACCTCGACACCCAAGAGTTTACTTCATCCAAACACGACATGTGAATTCAGGACCCCTACTGAGGACCCCTACTGAGGGAAGGTCCTGCATAAAGCACTGCCTGTCCCGTCCTCTCACCTCATCCCAGGACAAACCGCAGACGGCAAACGGCACAAAAGGATTGCACTTCCCCGGCCAATTGATGCCGAGCATGAACATCGCTTGTGTTTCCATTCGCTTCGTCACCGAGACCGAGTAGCACTAACGTGAATCCATGGGGTCTCGTGAGAAACTATGCGTGCCGGGTCTGGCTATCACGGGTAAGATGTCAACCAATGACGAAAGAGACATGCTGGTAGCCTCCACAAGGCTGTACCGCTAGTCTGAATAAGGAAGACGACTAGAAGGTGCCAAGTGGTGATGGAAGACCTGTAGAAGGTGTGGAGCGCTGCTCGTTGGCCTTGGTGTTGCTTGGTATGGCTGTTTTGGGCCGGCTTGGAGACTTTGGGGGATGTTTGTTGACGTACGCTCTCACGTTGGATCCACGGTGAGTAATATGTGGATGGATGGTGAGGATGGTTATATAAGGATGGCGGGATGTCCACTTGGAGATTGTATTTTCACAAAAGAATACTTTACAATTCCAAGCAAAACCCATCGAGAAACAACAGACCAAAAGCCTCAACTTCCAAGCCTCACTTCGAGAAAGAGTATACAGATATCAGATCACTCTTTAAAATCAAAACAAAAAGAACACAATCAACAACCCTAACACCTGCCTACCTTCTCCCAAAACGTCAAAAAAACAAATCGTCATTCTCTCACATTACCGGGAGAAAATCATCAAAAACAAGACCGAATGGCACACCAACAATCCATCCCTGCTTCTCACCCAAGCACCACCTCCCTCTCCTCCTCCACCGCCCGCACATCTACCTCCTCCCTAACTCTAATCGACAACCACTTCTCCCCTCCTTCCCGCACCGGCACCGACTCCTCCTCTTCCTCCTCTTCCGCTTCCACAATCAGAAGCACTACCTCTCGCGGCCGCTTCAGCACAAATTCCACTCGTAACTCTTCACACTCTGCACGTCTTCCTACTCGTCTCACCTCATCTTCTCACTCATACTCCAATTCAAACTCACACTCTCGCTCGTCTCGTCCAACTGTTATTCATCAAGCTCAGCCTCATCAACCACAATCTCAAGCTGCTATCCTTAGAGCAAGAGAAATGGACAAGCAACAGCAGAGATTAGCGGCGAGACAGGCAGAGCAATTGAGACAGAAGGGTACATTTACGGATAGTGGACGGCATAGTGATGATTGGTTGTTTGGGGGGTGGAGTTTCAAGGATAGTGTTAGGGGTGCTTGGAGGTGGGCTGCTCATGGGAATGGGAAGGAGTAGAGAACGGGAAGGGAAGACTGATGGGGAGCGAATTCTGATTCTCGTGTCTCCAAAATCTCAACTCAAATTACCGAGTTGAGATTTTGGAGAGACGAGAATTTAAGAGGGAACCGAGGAGTTTGAGATGTTAGGATTGGACGAGAGGCGAAGGGACGAACGCAGCAGCGAGGAAAGACCGGATGAGAGAAGCCATGTACGACACTACCAGTACACAGAAGTGAGACGGAAATTCTTCAGGGCGACGCAAGTGGGCGATTCCATTATTGATCGCCTCGTCTCCGTCTTACAACAATCAGGTCTTGGCCGGCCTCAACCGACGAAGAGGAGCCGCAACCCGTGCCGCGAGCCGCTCCCACCACACCTTATTTTCGCAGACAAACGAATCAGAAGAAAAATCAGATTGGAAGATGGGATGAACGGGGCATGACGACGCAAATGCAATGGGTGTTTTTAATGCGGCCAAGTTTTTTTTTGTTTTATTTAATCCTAGTTTTATTTGTCGTTCTGTTATAGGGTTTCTATTCTTAGATGAGGGTTCTCGGTTAGAATGTGCCGATTGATCGAGAAGGTTGAGGATGGATGGGTCTTCCTGTTTTGGTGGTCTTGCGAGTTGGTGATTTGGGGTTTGGGGTTTGCGTCTTGAAATTTGGAGGATATACCATGTTATTTCATTTGGAGTTTGTTTGAAGATATTTGTTTCTCTTTTACCTTCGGGAAGGATGCTTTGGTGGATACACCCTTTGGGTGGCCAGATTTATAAATGTATAGAGGCGCGGATCTGGCGAACGATAGACGAATGAGGAGAGAGATACCTTGCAACGAATGAGTTGACGTAACAGAAAAACATTAGAGTACTTCTTCGTGTGTGAGAATTGGGATGCTGACAAGGCAAGAATATGTGACGCGCGCAATACCGTCCTTCCAGTCGTGATGTTTAGGTTCCTGGTAGTAGGGAATTGATTGATTGATCAATCCTGGTATGTAAGCGGATACAACCCCCTTGACACTAACAATGCAGATTTCCTCGGGAGTATTTTCTTAACTATTTGTATAGTAATCATGTTGGCAACTTCCAGGTCGATGGGTATCTTACGAAGGCTGAATCTCGCAAGAGGTGTCTTACGAGTGAAAATCCCAAGGACAACAAGCATTGAAGCAGGTAAACAATTTGATTACTAGCGGCGTTGTTCATCGGCAAATCAATCGCGAAGTCAGAAGTCAAATTTACTCGATATTTTGAAACAGCCATGTAGAAGCAATAATCTTCTTTATTTATTTCTAACGGTACAATCTTCCTCCCAATATTACCTCTTTCTCTCTCCATAATCGAAATCGCTTCGCTGCAAAACTTGGAATCCAGGATATGGTATCTAAATGCATGTGAGAACCCAAAGGAAAGAACATTTGTACATGTGTGTGTATGTGTGTATGTGTCGTTATGATCGTCATCCTCTCAATAGACCCATCTAACCCATCCCATCTGACCGTCCGTCCAGCTTATCTGGACTTCAATTCATTGTGGTAGTTGTGGTGTTGATGGTGGTTGGAGTACTCTAGTACTTCAGAATAATGTACAAGGCGTGGATGATACCAGGGATGAAACTGTGTTCATGTTAGGAGATTGTTCTTGTATTGATTGATGATGGTGGAGGGAAGAGACGTACCCGAGGACAGTGAGGAGGATGTTAATTAATAGATCGGAACCGCATCCGCGCTCGAGGAAGACACCTAGAGGTGGGAGGATGACGGCGAAGATGATCTGGGGGAGGTAAGTTAGCAAATTTGCAATAGTAGAGACTCGCAGATATGCCACTGAAGGTCAAATCATCGAGAAGAACGCAAACAAATGTACCTTGATGATATCAGAAGCAGTGAAAGCCATTTTTCGCGATTTTGGTTTGGTCGGCTGGGTTTGTTTTGTAGTGTGTGGAGTAATAGATTGCTGGAATCGAGTGTTGATGATTTGATCAAGAAAGGGAAAAAGAGAAGCTGAGAGACAACTGGTACTCCTTTTATTTACAGTTTCCTGACCTGCCGAATTTCTTGGTTTTGCGATGATGGCGTCGTGCAAGAAATGGATGTGTTGCACGATGATGATGATGACGTCGCAATCTTCTGCCGTGTTGCCGCTGCTGGTTGCGATGCCCTGATTCGTCCTGCACCAACAAGCCTGGAACAGTGGAAGGAGCGGGAGTTGCACAGGAAGCCGGCATACATAAAAACTTGCTTCTCTAAAACTGCACTGTCCCAGCATTTGATACTCGAGTACCTCTGTCGATATCGTCATTCCTGCCATCTCATAGTGTTCTAGCCACCCCCAGATGCCAAAGCTCCCTCTTGGTTCAAGACTCACCAGCCACGAGGGGGAACATTGGGGGGCATTGGGACAACCTTAACTCGACGACCCCAGAACACACGGAGTTCGTCCGCCCTCACAGACGCCGCAAGACCTATGAAGCGCTTTGTGTACAACCGGAAGAGCCTATGAGACCTGTGAGGCCTATGAGAATATACAAAACATGCCCCCATTCCGTTCGCTTCGATGTTTAAATCAACGACACCTGTGCAAATTGGTCCGGAGCGACTCCGTTTCGTGATGAGTTGTAACGGAGTTTGATGTGTAGAGACTAGACTAGACATATATATATAAGAGACCAGTCCGCCCTCTCCCACACCTGAGTTCCCCCTTCGAAAATATCGTGAAGTTCTCACATTGTGTTTTGTTCAGTGTTGTTGTTGTGTTTCTTCGTGCCATGTTTTTCTTCCAAACGCAATCTCTCCAGCCAAGTGGCCAAGCATCTTGTGCACCAGCTTTTCTCTCCTTTCTCTCCCTCTCGGTCAGTTCTCCTGCCACTCTCCGATGCTATCAAGACACTTGGCGAGTACGTGGCTCGACCTCGACCTCCAGCCAAGCAGGCATGTGGCAGTAGTTTGTGGCTGTGTTGCGGATATTGCACTTCTGGCGAGGGGACGTCTTGCGAATTAGAGCTTTGTAAGTGGATGGAGTGCTGAGGAAAGTGGAGGGCGGTGGATTCGTGGAAATTGATGGTCGATGGATTCGAGTTACCCCTCCAAAATTGGAGCTTTGCGAGCTGTATCCGAGCTGTTGCGATGGGAAGTCTGGGTGTTTGTTTTGGTTGTTTTGAAGGCAATGTCTCTCCGATATTGAGATGGAAAAAGAGCATTTCACCTGCAACTAGTGTTGGAGATGAAAGTTGGAAAGAGAGCACTATCCAACAGTGGAATTCAACAAATCTCACCATCCACGCGCTCTCTCCAACGCTTTCGCGTCGTATATCAGCGCTCCCAAGACATGGCTCCTCCACATCACTGCAGGCATCAATTCCCTCATCTTCCATGCATGCACATTATTCACTCGCTTTCACCCATCTGCTGCAAATTGCCGCTGCCGCTGCTACAGATCGCTCATTCATTTCACTGCCTAACTTGAAATTGACTGATTGACTGACCTGACTGCACCACATCTCCACTGACCGAACTCCTCAATCGAGCTGCCTCGGATAATCTCGTGGGTGCGGAGGGACAGTTAGTTGTTTTTCGTTTGCACTTCCCCCACTCTCTGCGAGCTCCACGGTATTGGATATAAATTTCTCCTTTCCTCTGGATCTTTCATCCTTTTACCTCTGATACCGTCACTTTTCTCCTGCTGTTGACTTGACTATTTGTTCCAGAGCAGCGCCTCGCCTCGCCTCGCTTCCCATCACCTACAAAAACAAGGAACGATTCGATCTTCCGACCTACCGACCTACCCACCCGCCAAACAATATCACGACGACCCCGCGCATCAACAAGTAAAAATGTCGTTCTTCAAGAAGATGACCAAGGAGTTCGATTCGTTCATCAAGAGTGACGAGGAGAAGAAGAAGGAGGAAGACGATAAGAAGAAGAAGGAGGAGGAAGAGAAGAAGAAGCACGAAGCCGAGTCGACACGAGGTGCGTATCAAAATAACATAACCCACTACCCCTCCATCCATCACCTCCGAGCTCACATCCCACCCCAGCATTCGGTGATCACTCCCAAGCCCCCATCCAACACCAACAATCCTACGGTGCTCCCCCAGGAGAATCCGGTTCGTACTACGGCTCCCCCGCCCCAGCTCAACCCTCGCCTTACGGCGCACCTCCTCAACAACCATACGGTGCACCCCCACAACATCAACCATACGGTGCACCACCACAACAACCATATGGCGCTCCTCCCCAACACCAACAACCATACGGCCAACCACCAACTCCTTACAGCGGAGCCCCAACCCCATCTCACGACCCCTACGCCGCTCCATCCCCTTACGGTGCACCACCACCATTGAGCCATACCCCATCAGGAGTCAGCTCTACCGTCCCACCTACCCCTCAACTTCCTCAAGGATGGGCGGCTCTCTGGGATCCAGCTCAACAGCGATGGGCTTACCTTGAGACATCCAACAGTAAAGTCATCTGGACCGTTCCTACTGGACCTTCCTTCGGTGGATCTGGTGGGCATGACGATGGAACCCGTGGGTTTGGCGATCAATCCGGTGGTGGCCATGGTGGATACGGCGCTCTTGGACATGGAGGCCATGGCGATTCGCATGGTGGATATGGTGGTGGACACGGTGATGCGTACGGCCACGGTGGTGGATATGGTGATTCTTCGCACGGTGAGAAGGGTAAGGATAAGGAGAAGAAGAGTGATGACAAGAAGAATATGATGATGGGTGCTGCAGCTGGAGTGGCTGTTGGTGCCGTTGGGGGTGTTTTGATTGCCGATGCTTTGAGTATGTCCCCTCTTCCCCACACTCATTCGGCCATTCGATTCAATTTTCCCCTTCCATATCTTTTTGAGAGGGTTTGCTGGCTAACTGAAATGATGCCCAATAGACGACTCCAATGAAAACCTATCCCAACCACAATACTACTCCGCCCCACCTCCACAACAATCCGCATACCCACCTCAAGGCGACTTCCCAGATGAGACCCGTAGCGGAAGCAGCGTTTCCAGCAGCGATAAGGAGGATCTCGAGGAAGCCAGAAAGGAGTATGAGGAAGCTTATGAGGAGGCTTACGGAAGCGACTAACACTAATTGTCTTGTTTGGAGGTGCTTGTGAAGGGGATGGGGTGACCCAAAATCAGATCAGATCACACCATTTCAGGGAAGGAGGTTGGTCTGATCTGCTTCACTTCTTCACACACTTTGGTTCACCATTGTGTGTCTGACCTTCTTTCAAACCCTTTTGGTTTGTTTTCTTCTCTTTTATCACGACAGCGAGCGGAATTCTTTTTTCTCTTGATCAGGTCAATCAGATAGCTAGCTTGCTAGGTATATAAATTAGTTGGTTAGTCTTAGTAGGAGCGAGTTGTCTCCTTTCTGGAAACATTTTGAACCTTGCATTGTGGAATTCTCGCAACAATAAAAATGCCAAAAACGGTCCACTATCGTTTTCGTGATGCACTCACTCATGTCTCTTGTTAAGAATGTGATCTTTAAATTTGACGTTTTGTAGGGCTTAGATATTCAATTCGCTCTATCTCTCTTTGCGTAGGTTACAATAGATGTACTTATATGTCATAAGACCAGATGTCATAACGCAGACGAGCAGATTGTGAAAAGTAGAAAAGTTTAACCCCTCCACAAACCCCTCCATAGCCCCTCCATCCCCCTCCATAAGTACCAGGTCTCCACCCTCCTCCATACCAAGACTCCAAGAGTCCAAGGGTTCAAAGATCCAAGAGTTCAAAGGTGTACAACAACACACTCCATAAAATTCTCAGCCCAGCCAAGCATCAACAAACAACAGACGATCTCTTCGCTAAACTCAACGTGCAAGTCTAACGACAGTCACAGCGCAGTATTACTCACTCACGCACACCCCGACTCTTAGACCTAATTACATCTTCAAACTTCCTCCGCATGTCGGGCCCACTGATCTCGAATAGGCCCTTCCTTCTCACCATATTCTCAATGTCTCTGTCGGTCGCCCTGCTCAACATTGACATATCAATCCTGACAGGCATCTCTATCTGTTCATTTGCATTGGAATTCCCAGTATCACGTCCACTTATAAAATCCGGTGCATGAGGTGGTACCTTTGGCAACTTACCTGAATACAACAATATTTTGGTATTAGTCTCAGAAGGATAATAAGGACCTGCCTGATACGTAGTATCGTCGTAATCTAGCATGTACATGAGGCCCTTGGCATCTTCTGCAATGAGCGAATCACTGAGAAAGTGTGCGCTACCTTGGCATTGGTAGCCGGCGATATTGTAGGCGGGGATGTCGACACGAGTGAATTTATAACCCGCAGGGCAGGTGCTGCTGGCGAGTGAGCTGAGAACGGATTGCGCCCATTTTTCTTGCTTTTTGCGTTGTGATGAACACACGGATGTTATTTGAGATTGTTGAGATGCCATCGCCTGGGAGAAGGGGGACTTGTGGATGGAGGCTGTTGAGATGGGACCGTGGCTTGAGGTTGGGAGCGGCATTGCCTGTGAAGGTTTAGAAAGAGCCATTTTGGCCGAACATGGAGATATTAGGCGAGAAGAAGGTTGCATGCTTGCATGAACTGATGATGGAGGTGGGGTTGGAATGGATGTAAACTGCTGCGGGAGAATGGAGCTTTTGTATTCTTTCGATGAATACTGTGTTGTTGAGGCTACAGACCTTTGACTCATCAGCTTCTTACTTGGTGTCATTGAATGAGGAGAAGAAATTGATACAGATCTGCTGGCAGCATTCGAGGACATTCGAGATGACTCTGCCTTATGCTTTTGCTTGGCAACAAGCTTGCTAGCAGGCTTGATAACAGACTGGACAACAGGCTTGATAACAGACTGGACAACAGGCTTGACAGCAGGCTTGACAACGGGCTCGATAACGTGCTTGACAACAGGCGCGATCTTTGCGACGGGAGGATCGTTCTGCTTGGGAGGAACAACAGTCTTGAGATGCGCTATCTCACGGTACCGGGATGGTGTCAATACTCCCTCATACTGTGTATGTGCCATGTTTCCAATCCATGCCATGTGTGTTGGAAGCCGTGCATGCGATGGCGCTCGGGTTGTGGAGGCGTCACCTGTGTCGCCGTTGTTGGAAGGTGGTTGTTGAGCAAAAGCCTTCTTTCCACCCTCCTGTGGCTTGTTTTGCGGAGCCATTTCGTATGGAATATGGAAAGAAATGGAGAATATTGTGGTTGAGATACGTTTGGTCGGCTGTGCAACAGGAGCTTCCTAGACGACGCGATCGTGAGCAAAGGTACATATGGTCTAGGGATCGAGTTCAATCTTTGCAAGACGGAAAGAGGGTACTTTTCAAGGCAGGGGGATTTATAACAGGTGCATGCCAAGTTACAGACGTCGTGATTGGGAACGTTGCGGGCGTATGTGATTCGGTAGTCTGCCAAGCCATCCACTTCTGATTGGAATATTTGACAACAACACACTTGAACCTGCGGGAACGTTCATCGATCGAGGGTTATTTTGATCGTGATCGAGATCGAGATGCTGTACTGTAAAGATGACCTGAGGTCTTGATGATCTTGCGCCGGTCCGGTGAAGCGTATGAAACCAGAACATTATTCGGCGACTTGTGCGCTGCCACCAACACCACAACGGCACGGGGGATGGTTGTTTGAAGAATCAAGATATTCACCTAACCCAGCCACCACTCTCACCGCCTTCAATGCGGTATCTTAGTCCGTGTAGGTGGTCTTTACAACCAAGAGTCCATCTGTAACCCTGAATAGATATATCGTTGGGGGCTGTAACGGCAACATGGACCGTGAAGGTATCTTCAAGTCTTGTTCCATCATCTTGGGGCGGGTCGCATACACGAGGGCAGTAATAGAGGGCCGTGAACAACGAGAGCGTGGGGCCGTATGGATAAGTTCTTCGGGTTTGCTTTGCTACGGCTGTGTTCAGGTTGAGGGCGCGGGGGGACTGGATATGTTCAAACGTCTGTTTCGCTTCGCTGGATCGACGATGGCGCATCGATTCTGCACATCAACGAGGATGAGCCTGAACCATTCCTCGATAATTCGCTTACAAGCCCTCCATTTGGTTTCCTGATAATTCGGCACTGCTTCCATCCTGCCTGCTGATCGACAGTTGTAAGGTGTGAGATGGTCAGGCCAATACCTCCATCGAGAAGTACTCATGTCGAAAGGACAGAAATCAAAGAGGAAGCATGATGCAAGTGCGATGTAGAAGGTTGACCTTGATGCCAAATTTGCCGCTTCCCTCCCATGAAAGGGCCAAGCCCGTTCGGGTCGCACATTCTGACGAGCCGTCAACAGTTGAACGTCGCAACAGGGTACAGCAAGTATGAAAAACAATACTTGAAGATACGATAGCCTTATTGCAATACTTCATATTGTAACACACGGATTTATTTCGTACCCGTTTGGTGTAAACAAAAACCCGAAAGCACCGAAATGGGAGTACATTCGGAGTTGAGGTCACGTGAATTTTCAGTAGTCTGCTCAAATGAGAAGAATATGTAGGGACAAGCCCCTCCATATTCTTTTGATGTCATTTTACCATTCCAAGTAAACACAAGCGGTCAGGGTAGCTTGCAAGTCTGCGGCGCTCTCCATGCTGCCCCTGGGTGGGAGTTGACCACATTTTCTACAAAATAGAATAGAAAACAGTCGCTCGCTTGAGCCAAGACTTGTCTAATGCAATGGCGCAAAGGATCTGAGGAGAGCATGAAGTGTATTGATTACAAAGGGAAGATTGTTGCGGTTAGTCAGTCCACAAGTTCGTGTTAACGAGCAGGCATAACTTGATGTCATGATTGGGGGAGAGTGAGTTGGGCGTATACATATTGGAAAGGTCTCGCCTTTTGCCAGATTATTCAGAGTGGAAAGGGTGTGTGAGCATTGACACTCAGCTGAAGAGCACGGGACATAATTTCAGAAAACGAGAAGACAACGCGCGTCGTTTTTAACAGTGGATGGAGAGAGAGAGATTACATCTAGATTGAGAGATTTTGCACTCGACGAGGAAGGTCGGCTTGTCCGGTAAACAAATCGGTAAACGAACGTGACTGGACGCGCTAAGCCGGATTGGGGGTGAATGACGAAAGCAGGCACCTCACCATGTTCAACCCATACATTCCCTTCGTTTACCGAGGCGCCGCCGAACCTCAGCCAGCGGAACAGCAACAACAACACCAAACAACCCGATACTTGTCCGAATCCGAGTCCATCTCCCCGTCCTTTGTGCCCTCACCACCCACCCATAGCTACTCATCGCCCTATTCAGTCTCAACCCCCTTGGAGAACTTAGGGCTTAGTTACAGCTACACCACCTCGCCGTCCACCATCATGAGCGATGAGCCGACCCCTCTCGACAATCTGACGCCGGATGAGGCGAATCGCATCATCCATTCGCATCGGAAAGTTCGCTATGGTGAGCTATCCCCGTGCATGACTGTGAAACCTAGCTCATGAGAAGATTAGGAACTGCCTGTTGGCCATGTAGACAGCGCAAAGTCAAGTGCGACAACAAGCAGCCGTGTGAAAATTGTGTCAAGAGAAACCATGCAAATTTCTGTTCGTACAATCCCAAACAGAATCAAGCAAAAAAGACGGCAACAGCGCAAGCTGGCGGCGGTGTCAAGAGAGCTCGCTCGCCAGCAAGCGAGGGCTCGTCAAGAAAGGAGGAGGACCGATGGCCAAGAACGACTGGTAAGCGATGGGATTTCATTGTCGTTGTTGTTGTTGTTGTTGTTACTCTTTTCGGATGGTTCCGATCGAAGGAGGCGGATGTTCGCCGGGCAATCGGTAGTCAGCCGATATATTCGACGGCTACAAGTATTGTACAGTAACAATGTACCGTCTCCTTACTCATCTTGACGAGAAAGATAATCAAGAAAAAGAAGCTTTGCGCACAGACCCGATGAGAATAAAAGCCAAGATCCCGAGAAGATCCCGAGATATCTGCTAAAACGACGACAGATGATGTTGAACCGAACGAGTCTCGGTACCTTGGGCAGAACAGTATTGCCGCCTTTCTCAGTGAGGATGCGAAGCCTGGTGAGGCCGACAATGAGCACGAGGTGATCCGCCAAGATATCATGCCCATCTTGGGTCTCCAAATCTCATCAGCCCCGTATCCGTTCATGTCAAAGGAACACATGGACAAAATTAGGCATGATATTGCTCTTGCTTTGCCAACTGACCGTGAAGTTCTAAAGTGAGTCGGCTTCCTTCACCTGCTCTACCTGTTCAACCGCTCAATCTGATAGGACATTCCAAATATACAAACAAATAGTCCAACCATTCTGGGGACTTTTAATAGATATTCAGGATTTTGAAACAAAGTTATGTCTCTACTTAGAAGACCGAAGTGCAACCTCAAAACACCCTGTGACTGATGGCAAAGGCGTGTCATCAGCTTGGTTGGGAATGTTGTTTGCAGTGCTTGCTGTTGCAACAAACTATACAGAGTTGCCCTACAAGAAAAGGGCGGCCATGTCACAGGCCTATGGTGTGTTTCTTTAAAGAACCAAACTTGGAATTTGCTAATACGAACAGTTCAATCGTCTTTCCATTGCTTGAGACTGTCAAATTTTCTCATTCGACCCTCGCTTGAATCGTTGCAAGCCCTTCTCATTATTGGCTTCGTTCTAGCAAATGACATGAAAGCTGAGGCTTCATGGGCTCTACTTGGGTTGAGCTGCCGTCTCGCACAAGCTCTTGGCCTTCACCGGGGTCCTAGCGAATCCTCAAGGAATCCTGCTGCCCCATCAACACCAACTCCAAATGACATTCCAAGAAGAAAGTTATGGTGGACGATAGTCTGGCAAGATTCACTTCTTTCCCTCTCATTCGACCGCGCACCAATCTCAGTAACAACTCGATGCGCAATCCCGCTCTCACCAACCGCCCTGACCAATGGCTTCTCATACACAGAAGCAATGTACCACCTCTGTTCCAACATCCTCACCTCCGTCAACAACGACTCAAATATCACTCCAGATTACACACAAATCATCGCAAATTCCCAAAAAGTAGAAAATATCCGCAACCAAGTCAAGCCCGAGATCCGACTAAAAGAAGCTTGTAAAACCGTGCAGGACAAGCTACAGTATTATGCCGTGCGCCTACACACTTCCTTCGTAGTCTCCGTCCTATGCCGCCCCGCTCTCCGCCGCGGCTCTCTCGCCGGCATGGACGCAAGTCAAAAAGCAGTCCTTGCCGAGAAATGCAAGCAGAACCTCACCGAAACAGTAAGGATGTATCTCAAGATGCATTCTTTCAGTGTCATCCCCACCCGTTCATGGGCATTCACCTACCACGGTCTCTCCTCTGCCGTCCTCCTCGGCATCCTCGGCGAGACAAAAGCTGATCCGGAGATTCGAAAGCTTCAAGGTGAATTAATCGAGGCGTTGAGTGTGACTGCAGCGAGAGATTCAGATGGAAAGGGTGGAAAGGGGAAGGATATTGAATTGAGTGGGCCGTTGTCGAGGGCGCTTGATGCTTTAAGAAATATTTATGAACATGGGTGGGTTAGTGAGAAGAATCATTCGAATGGTGAGGGGTTGCAGCCGGGCGAACAACTTGTTGGTGGTGGTGCTAGCGGAGGCCAATTTGAACATCAGGATGCTGCGATGGCGATGGCAAGTATGCAGAGGAATGGGATGATGCCGTAAGTCAATCCATCAAATCGACCACACACCAGCTGGTCCGCGAAATACTAACCAAAGCCCCTCTGTTCCATCAGGCTCGATTACACACAATCTCCATACATGGTCAACATGAACGATCCCACTCAACAATCGACCCCTGGCACGGTTCAGAATCTAGAAATGTCACCCATGGATTTATTTGATTCGATTTTCTGGGGTAAGTTGATCTTCGTCTTTTTCTTGTTTCTTTTCACATCTTCTTCCCTCCCCGACCCATCACATCGACATCACATCTTCCCTTCAACAGCCTTTCGCTAACGCTACGAGAATAAACAGATCCCTATCCAATGGGAATAATGGACGGTTCAAACGGAATGGATCAAGTCGGCTTCGATTATGGACAAGCTCTTTATCCACAATTTTGAGCTTGTACCTTCCTCTTCTAAACCCTCTAAACTTCCACCCTCCTCCTCCCCATTGACAGTGGCGTCATTGTATCTTGTCTCGTATCGGTATTTTGTAGGTGTGTGCTTTATAATGAATCATGACAAGTTTATTTTGATCTGGCGGGTCTACTTCTAATGATATTGTTTTATTCGTTTGTTTGTATTCTGTTCTACTGGTAAATAACCTCGGTCGCGGCGAGAAGAGTGGTGGCTGGAATAATTGGCTGGAGGGTTGGAGCAAGGACTGGAAGGTTTGTTGGAACTCTGGAGATTCTTATTCTTTTGTCCACTTCAAGTACTGTGCTGTACTGGACTAGACTGGACTGGCCTGTACTCTACGGTCTATCTCGATCCCGTATTATTCTTTACGGACTACGATGTGTTATGCTATAGGAGGGATGGGATGGGATAGAACGGAATAGGAGGGGGTCTGGCGTTTTCATC
Organism: Tetracladium marchalianum; assembly: GCA_037074945.1. Classification (NCBI taxonomy): domain Eukaryota; kingdom Fungi; phylum Ascomycota; class Leotiomycetes; order Helotiales; genus Tetracladium; species Tetracladium marchalianum. The sequence continues at coordinate 77,468 of JBAMDN010000345.1, forward strand.
CTTTTCAACAACACTCATCAGATTACAATAAATATTGTATGTTGACCGACATGCATTTTGTCACAGAGAAACTCGAAAATCGACGGTAAGACCATGCCTGTACCCATATCTATTAAGCTATTAACCCAGCTATTAAACCTATGTCATTTCTACCATCACCCATGAGCCCCTACCACCTCATCCGAGGAATTCCAAAAAGGCAATATCATACACACATGTGGTAAAAATGCACACTCCTCCATTCATCCTCATCACAGCCATTCATCCCCTTTATATATATAGTTCAATCAATAAATACTCCAGAACCTTTATTAAGTTTGTCTTTTAAGTTCCAAGTTACCTTTCCTAGCCACCTATTCTTCCAGTCCTCATTTCCCCATTCTTTCCGGTTCATTCCGGTTCATTCCCGTCATTTCCCATCCTTACCTTCATTTGAATGATTTTAGCAGCAGCCCTTTGTGATACCGCCTCCCATCCCCATGAGGATGTGGTCGTGCTATTTTCCTTCCCTTGTACTTGCTTCCCTTCCTTCCGTTCCCTTTTCTTAAGTCTATCCCATTGCGCCTTGAAAAACGAAAAAGAATGAATGAGTGGTATCGTGCGCGTCGCCAAAAAAGAAGAGATATCCGCCCCTGTGTCGTTTACGTAGTTCAAAAGGAGAGAGCTGCTTTTCGTGGAGTTGGGGAATGAGTCCTCCAAAGCATATATGCCTCTATGAGAGACTTAATATAGTCGATGATCGAACTTATGTAAGAATGCGCAAGCAATTCAGTTCATTGAGCAGTCCGAGTGTTCAATATAGATGCTGAATGCGTACTTGACGTCGAGAGTTCCATGGTTGCAGCCGAAGTGCTGTATGAGATATCGAGTCGTTGTTGTTGTGAGTATACACATTCACATCAACCATTCAAGCCCCACATCTGTGCCTCCAAAAACCCATCCAGCGTATCACCCGTATAATTGCCTTTAAAATGCGCCGGCGGCCTAAACCCCAGCTTCAAATTCATGGGGACCTGAAAAGTCGACTTATCCACACTACTCAATGGATCTACGCCTGGACTGGGTCGTATGACATATTGGGTCATGCTTGGTGTAGATACATCGCTTGGTGGTGTACTCTCTGCGTTCATGGAAGGGGATGTTTCGTTTCCGCTGTAGTTAGAGTTGTATGGGAAACAGTCCAGATTGCTCGATTGAGTTGTACCGCATTGGGTTTCTGATGGGAATGCTGCTGCGCCGGCTCGTAGGAAGTCTCGCGGGATCAAAGGGCTAGGGCACGTGGATCCTTGAATGTCCCAGAGTTTTTGTACTTCGCCTTCTGCGATCGGATCTTTACTGCTCGCTGGCATGTCGGTGAGGCCAGTGACGCCTATTCGATGGTAGGTTTCTGGTTCAACCACAGATTTTGGAAGATTAGAGTTTTGGTTGGGATTATCATTCCTCTCCTGACCGATGTGTGCTGACATGGGACCGAGGATTTCACTGACCATCGTTTTTGGGATATATTCGTTGGAAGAGGGTTTACCATTATTGTCTCGAATGCCTGCTGCCTCGATATCCAGCTCTAGCTGGGCGATGAAATGATTGGTGATAGAGTGTCGTTTTGCAAGAGCTCTCATGGCGGAGAGGAGGAAATCTAAACTCATAAGGGACGTAGACCGACTTTGATCAATCTTCTTATCTTGTATCAAAACACCAGCTGCGACGTAGAGACAGAAACCTGTCCAGGAACTCAACTAAAAATTATATTAATACCAAATTTTGAAAACAGGAATCGATGACATACCTGGGTAACATCGACATGGGTAATCATTCGCATAATGTTCACCACCTCCTCCGCGGCTGTGACGCTTCTCGCTCGAGACATACGCTTGAAATTCATGTCGAGCTTATGCTTCTCCGCTGTCAAGATGGCAGCTTGGTGAAGACAGATGGTGGATGCGTGAATGTTCATATGGATCAGTGGCACATTCATATCCCGTAGGCCTTGAGGAAGTCGGAGATGATCTGGCAAAAACATGAAAATATTCGACAACACATTATCCATCTTTCGATGTCGTTTCCAGAACTCTCCATTGGCAAGATCATCCGGCTGTTCGTTCGGCCCTGTTCGATGAAGATGATGAAAGTTGTGGCCGAAAAGAGCTGCCGTGAGAATGATTCCACCAAAAGGAGTGGCTTTCGCGGCACCAGCAGGTGTCAATGCCTCCTCTAGAGACATTGTTTCCTGCCTGGTCCCATTATCAAAAGCATCTTCAGAAGCGGGCAGGTGGGTCATAATCTGAATCTTCATTAATGCTGTTCCAGGTCAAAAAATGGTGAGATGAAGACTGACCTCCTTTTCATCGATGATCATTGGCCATCCCGTACCACTACTAGCCCATCTGTCAACATAAAATGCAGCCCAAAATGCTCGTCTTCGCTCTTCCAACTCAATCCAATCTCTGGGAGGGGAAAGGATTCGTTTGAGATCTGTTCCGTCGCTATCTAATCGGTGAAGACCAAGCATGTGAGCAAGTCGGACTGCCCGGCCGCTACTCATCCAAGAACGGGAAAAATAGGTCTTCGTGGCCTCGTATGTAGCTATGATTGCCCATGCTTGAACATAGTACACAGAAACAAACCCTTCACCATGTCCCTAGTGGCTTGTAAGCAACAGAATCACTACAGTGAGACTAAAACTACCTTCATCTCATCTTGTTGAAGGTATCTCCTGCATCTTTCATATGCTACGTCTTCAAACCAGCGGTAGTTTTCGGAAACTGAAGCTGCCGTGGCCCACATCGCATATCGGAGACATACAGGAGGTCGCATGTGAGGAGCTCGGTCAAGAGAGGCATAATACCGATATTTGTGCATCAAGGGCATGGTCTTGTGGAATGTCTCGAAGTATATCGAGTTTCTACGTTGTTAGCAAAAACCCGACTTCACGTAGCATAAATGGTCCTCACAGTTCATCCATCATATCCTGTGGGGGCAATTGTTCTTGAAGGCCAAGAGCGAGTAGTTCATGCGAAAAGAAGGCTCCTCCTGAAGATATTGTGGGATCGTTTTGCAAGTCGAAAGCAGATTGAGGTATGTCAAAGCTAGAATCCATGCCTCCTCCCATTCCCATATCTAGGGTTATATCCATGTCCATTCCGATAGAGTTCCAATCCGGTTCAGTAGCGAAGGCCGAGAGAGGTTTGATTGTCGGTATCGAAGGAATAGAGGCTTCACTTGCGGAACGGGATTCCATTGCTGCAGAGGCCAACATTGTCTCAGCAACAAGTTGAGTTTCGACCTGGGCTGCATCGTATCAGCACAAACGTTCCCAAATTCATAAAAGATGAAGCCATACCCAATCTTGCCTCCAGCTCCTTCATATTGCGCCTTTTTGAACCCAGATTCCTCTTCCTCTCAGGGAACTCGCATTCGTGTCGTAACCGTATACAAGTGCCACATCTCGGCTTGATGCGGTCGCACTTTAACTTGCGCTTTCGACACGATACACAGGATATCGTTTTGTCTGATGGAGGATGTTTTGGATTTCCGCTGGAAGGACCTGCTGCTGGCGGTGCCGCGTTGTTCTCGAGTTCTGGGGAGTCGTCGTTCTCATTGTCATTGTAATCATTAGTCTCTGTCGCAACATCACCGGAAGAGGTGGAAGGATGTCGGTCAGCCTGGCTCGGCTCCCAACCGTCAGCTAACCCGGGCATTGGCATCGTTAGTCACTCGGAGCTGACATGCACGGGGAGAGGAGCGGATACTGTTGTTGAAATGGTGTTGAGTGGTAGGGGTCGTCGTGTTTTCGTGATACAAATGCTCGATATCTGATCCTTCACACTGCTCGGATATCGACACATAAGCCACGACTCGGCTACCGTAGCCGCACTACCCCCCAACGCGCTTCCTACAGTAGCATCTCGAATTAAGCTCTAGGCATCAAGGCACGACGTGGGTGATAGGTGGAGACGCCAACTTGCTTGTGATAGGCCTTGGTCGGGGATTCGGGGCTTCGCCAAAGCTTCGGAGCTTCTCGGTCCCGACGGCCTTTTCGCTTGATTGAAAGTCAACAAAGTCTGTACTGAAGAACACTTCAACACCACCATAACATCTCAACATGTACTCGATCACCCTCCAAGAGTGTCTCCAGGCAAAAATCGGTTGTGTGCTCTCTGAAGTAGGTAACACAAGGACTTCTTGACGAAACCGTTTGGATTGAACATTCCTCACACACAGTCCGATGGTTCATGGATAGGCACGTTTCCGCGTCAAACGTGTCACAAACGACTTTAACGGCTTTCTTCTTCTTGGGGCAAATTGAGGTCGAGTTTCAATCTCTCTTCTCCAGAACTCAGAAATTGCAGACCTGTTCTCCTTAGTTCAAAATCTCGATACATCCTGATCAGGGCTCAGCTCCTTGTCGCTTCGCTTGGTGGAAACTTCTGAGCCCGTCAAAATCTTGACTGATTGAAAGCTCAATGACGCGATGTGCCAGAAGCTAATATTTTCCTCAGTGAGAGGGATATAATATTATTTGAGAGGCCAAATGGAGATGATCATACGAGTGTCACTGCCCACTCGTCCTAACTTTCAAGCAACACAGATAAGGGCACCCGCGTCCCGCTCTCAGACTGACAAGCGTCGTTGAGATCTAGCGACAGGCGATCGTGTCACAACAAATGCAACAATACTGATTCAGAACTGAAATCATGCAATCGGGTCAGCATGTTATCAAATTGCGAGTCCGAAATCTAATGTTCCGAGACACGTCGATCACAGAAAGAAGTCATTCAACTCTTGGGTTACCACTTGAGCGTGGTCTCTCAATCATGGGGAGAATTTCCGTTGATAATCTCATTTGGAGACAATTGCACGAACACTTGTCCCTCCAGAAGACTAGAACTGCAGAGAGAGAAGTAGGTGGGACTGAACTTGCAAAGCAAGGAGCGTGAGCTGTGAATGTCAAGGACCCAACAACTCAAATCAACAATTGTACGAAAACCTTAGATCATCTGCCCATCTTGGTCATTTTACTCTCAAATCTTTGCGTCTCCTCGTGGCTTCAGTTACTTTTCTCAAAAAACTATTACAGGAACAAGTTCTATCGCCATGTCTTCCTGTCAAACTGAGGGACACCTCTCAGATAACAAGGTACTCGAATGTCACAACCACGAAGGTCATGGTACAGTGCGAGAGTTCTCACAAGGCTCCGGCCACGACTCCGACGATCATGATCTACAAAATTCTGACGGCTCGTTTATCATTCGAATCGCTCCTGAGTCAACCTCATTTCCCGAGCCCATCACCCTGAGCGTTCAGGGTATGACCTGCACGGGTTGTGAGAAGGTGCTCTTCAACACGCTATCCTCTTACAATGAGATTTCAGACATCAGAAGTAGTCTACTACATGCACAAGCTGAATTCATTTTGACGCCTTCTGGTCGAATCGGCCGAGACAGCGTTGCGAGCATCATTGAGAGAAAAACAGGTTTTTCTTGTTCGAGGATTACAAATTGTGAAGGGCAGATTGAGTTAATTATCCCCGCAGACTTTATACTCTCCAAGGAGATTCGACCTTTTGGTATTTCAAATATTGAGGCTGTCGGAAAGAATCATGTCAGAGTGTCATATTGTCCAAAGGAAATTGGTGCTCGGGACCTACTTTCGAACCCTTTCTTTCGAGGTGCGAAACTTGCACCTCATGCTCCACCGCATCTTTTTGCCGCAGGAAAAGCACTCGTTCGGCATGAACTTCTCACGACTTTGGTATCCACATTACTTACCCTACCGGTTCTTGTACTTTCACACTCTGATTTGGCCGACCGAAAAGTTACTTATGGGGGAGTGTGTTTGACACTGGCTACTCTCGTCCAGACTCTTATTGCTGGACCGTTCTACCCGCGCGCGTTCAACAGCTTATTCATCTCTCGCTTGGTGGAGATGGATATGCTAGTTGTGTTAAGTACGACCACTGCATACATCTACTCACTCGTCGCATACGCATTCCTGGTCTCGGGAAATCCACTCTCGACTCCAGAATTCTTCGAAACGAGCACTCTTCTGGTCACCCTTATTATGTTTGGTCGAGCCATGAGCGCATATACTCGTCAGAAAGCAGTAGAATCAATTTCAATCGAATCGAAACAAGAGACCAAGGCATCTCTGGTACTTCCCAATGGCGAAATTCAAGAAATTGATTCTCGACTTCTCCAGTACGGGGATGTCTTCAAAGTATTTCCCGAAAAGACAGTAATCACAGATGGGATTATCATCAAAGGGCAATCAGAGATTGACGAGTCTTTGCTGACGGGAGAGTCAACCCACATACCAAAGGAGCCAGGAATGTCTGTCATCGCCGGCTCCATCAATCATGCTGGAACCCTTGTGATCCAGCTCACCTCATTACCTTGCGACAACACAATCAGCAAGATCAGTGTGTTGGTCGATGAAGCCAATTCTTCGAAGCCCAAAGTCCAAGAAATAGCTGATGTAATTGCAGGCCATTTTGTTCCTGTCATCTTGATCATCACTGCATGTGTCTTCGCCATCTGGGCTGCCATCGGTAAGGCTGTCAAGGATGAAAGTGCTGCTACAGCATGTATCAATGCAATGACTTATGCGATTTCAGTTTTGATTGTCTCATGTCCTTGTGCTATTGGCTTGGCAGTCCCAATGGTTGCTGTCATTGCTGGGGGGGTTGGGGCACGGCATGGCTTGATTTTGAAGTCTGCAGAAAGTCTGGAAATAGGGAGGAATGTGACGCATGTTGTTTTTGACAAGACAGGAACTCTCACGGATGGTTGTTTGTCTGTTATTCAGGAGGACTACCTTGGAGATGACATCGAGAACACTCGAAGTATCATTCTGGGCCTCGCATTAACAAGCGAGCATCCTGTTTGTATGTCAATCACTTCCCATTTCAATACCGCACATCTTGATGTCAACCCCACCCATATTGAAAGCACCAAGTCCATACCTGGTGGGGGGATTGAAGCATACCATGGAGACGTTTGTATCAAAGCTGGGAACCCATACTGGCTCAAAGTCGAAGACAATCCCATTATAGCAACAATCTTGGATTCCGGACTGACCATTTTGTGTATCACGCAAAATGACAAACTGACCGCCATCTTCGGCCTTCAAGATAAAATACGGAGCGATGCTCTCTCCACCATCACCGCTCTTCGAGAACGCAACATCGACATATCCCTCATCAGTGGCGACAATGAAAACTCGGTATGTCGTACTGCTGCTGCCCTTGGAATACCAGCGTCGCACACTCGCTCTCGCTGCAGTCCAATTGACAAACAAGCATACGTTAAATCTCTCCTTCCACATTCACCAGCCCCCAATTCCAACTCGGATCCCAATTCTAAAACAACAACTAAATTAAAAAACACAAACACAATTCTCTTCTGCGGCGACGGCACCAATGACGCCATTGCCCTCGCCCAGGCTAGCATAGGAATACACATCAACCGCGGCACATCCGTCGCCAAATCCGCCGCAGATGTCATCCTTATTCGACCCTCCCTCAAGGGGATCATAACACTTCTCGACCTCTCAAAGGCATTCTACAACCGCATCATCTTCAATTTCGCATGGGGGTTTGTGTATAATTGTCTTGCGATTCTGTTGGCGGCGGGGGTTGTGCCGAGAGCGAGGATCGAACCGAGATGGGCGGGCTTGGGGGAGTTGTGTAGTGTTTTGCCGGTTGTCGCGGTTGCGTTGGGGTTGAGGTTGAAAAGGTTTTGATATTGTTCTGGATTTGGGACTCGAGATTTAGGATTGAGGTTGGAATCACTCATCTGCTGAGACGCTGTAATATTTCTGGGGTTTTGGATACTAGAGTTGAAAATGCTCCCTGGTTTATGACGAGGTGGATGACAAGATGATGGTCTTATAACTTGACTGGACACTATTATGACGACGCTCTCTTGTTTCGCAAAGTAAATGGGTTGTTTCACAGATATGCTAGTTGTGTGGCATACATTTGACTTTTAATTTTGACGAATATCATTCGCGCGCTCGCTTTCTGTTCTAAGTACCTTCCCTCGAATTTTCTTCCGAGGCTTAAAAAAGTGAACCTTCACCTTTACTCATGCATGATCATCTCACTCATACATAACTTCCATCTATGTTAAAAAAACCATTACTACTACGTCCAAGGATTATTGTCAACGGATGCTTCGGTGCTACTCCTTCTGATTGTAAAGTCACTGCCATCATCAAGAGATGCATTTGTATGTGGGATGGCCTCTGGCTAGGGTGATCCAATGATTCAAAAACCTTCAGTAGAATGGTCACGTCCATGGCGGCTTAGCCAGGCTCGCAAATGTCTCCCAGCGCTTCGAACATAGAAAGGTAACAACTCCCCACTCCTATATGCGTGCTCTCTCGTATGCATATCTAGGCTGTCTCCAATAAGAGAAAAGCAAGTCGCGCACATCTCGCATAACAGAAAAGCAAATGCGATGCAAGGGAATAACAAAGCGTCCAAGGATGGACCCCCGCCATCTGTTTTGATCAGCTAGAAGATGCATACAAGGGTAACACCGAGAGCGATTCCAACCACGACATAGGAGAGGCCAAAACCGAATTTGGCAACACCGCGGAGTGTTGATTTGTATGTGAATGGTTTATAAGCGACAAGTAACCCAACTAAGACACCAGGCATCGAGTCTGGATCGTTTCGTATGATGAAATACGTCGCTTAGAAAATTCCCATCCAGATGAAAAAGAAGAGTCGGGCTTTATCAAAGGTGTAACATTGGGAATAGCAGTGCTTGTGATGAATCGAAAAAGCCACTCTGAAGATGGTTCCTGCCAGGATGGCGTTGAATAGAAGGGAGAGAACCTTCAGGCCAAGATATTGTAATGAGTCGGATACTTCGTTGTTGTGCTGTGAGGTAGGTGTTTAATTAACAATTCTTCTGTTGATGGAGGAGGGGATTAGATTTGATGATGCTGATATGTTGTGTGCCATTTTGATCATCATAAATTCATTGCTGATGGAAGGCTCGGTGATGGCGGCTGCTAGCAGAGGTCCGAATAGAAACATGGTATACATACTCCTCAGCAGACTCATAGTGTTCAATGGATCAATGGTTGTTGGATTACTCGGGTAGAATTTTCAATGCGTGGGTGATAAGATGGCGTCAACTCATCACTGCAACTCCTAATATAGCACATTTGTGATGAGAATTAATAATCTGGAAAAGAGTCGATCCAGATATCCTTAGTTCCACACAAGTGGGAATCGAACTATTTCATTGTAATTTTGTTTGGGAAACACCTGAACATATCGCATTAAATAAACCCACAAGTCCAAGATCGCTTTTTCCCCACCACCACACTTGACATTTCCAATCCTCTTACCCAAAAACACAGACGCAAACTTTAACAAAACCCACCCCTTCAATTCACTTCCTCATTTACCCCCTCAATCACGCATAAATATACCTTCAGAAACTTCACATAGCCGGACACCTACAACTCTTTGTCTTCGGATCATAAACCATATGATGATCCCCACCCTCACAATAAACCTTCAACCAGCGACAATTCAACGGATCATACGGCGTTGGGTATGGCTTCACAATGGGCGCTGCCACATCTGATTCCGCTTCCGTTTCTGCCACTGGATTTGCCTCTGGAGCACGCACCTTCACGAGAGTACTCGTAGGTCCAAAGCCGGGAATCCATTCGCAGGTACAAGTTTTGGTTGTTGGATTATAGACTGGGCGTTTTTCGGCGATGCAGTAGATGCCTTTGCATATTGGCAAGACGGGTTTGATTGGTGTTGGTAGGGGAATTGGGGTTATCCCTGCTTCTCTCTCTTCAACTTCAGCTGCTGCTTTAAATTCCGATCGCGAGATAACGGGTTCTGATGGCTTTCCTGGCTCAAGACCTGGAATCCATTCACATTCGCACTGGCCCGTAGTCTCATTAAACTTGGGTGTCATTTCTGCAATACACGAAATAGTTGCGCAAGCAGAGATAGGAGTTGGGAGAGGGACAGGTTCAAGTCCGGGAATCCATTGGCAGCCGCATTTGCTGGTCTTGGGATCATATACTGGACGTTTCTCGGCGATACACATCCAATCTGTGCATTGGGTTGGGTCGGGAACGCAGCTACATGTTTTCGTCTGGGGGTTGTACTGCGCTTTGTAGCCAGCGGAGCATTTTATTGTTGGGCAGCTGGAGGGGCCGGGAAGAGTTACTTTGGGATTTTCGTTAGTTAAGCTGGTCAGGTTGTACGAGAAAGCTCAGGAGATGAAGGAAAACAAACTTGAAATCTCTTGACAGATGCAGTGGGCTAGTCCTGGTACGTATTTGGGTTTGTAGCCTGCCGCACAACGAATTGTGGGACATGTCCTTGGATCCGGGGATAAATCTGCCTCTTCTCGCTTGTTGAATTTTTCACAAGCACAAGTCTCGGTTTCAGGATGCCAGACCGGTACTGAGCCTTGAACACATGTCGTTGCAGCTTTGCAGATAAATTCGCCGTCGTTGGGGTTGCATGAACATTTTTTAGTTGTCTCATTCCAGAAGGGGTGTGAGCCTGTCACACAACTGGTCGCGAGGAGACATATATCTTTGTTGGGATCCTCAAGAACAGTGAGTTCGCAGGTGCATTGTTTTGTTTTGGCATTCCACACGGGGTGATGAGTTGCAATGCAGATGGTCTCTCGCACACACTTTTCCTCAGCAGCAAAGTCGTACGGTTCGCATGTACATTTTTTGGTTTTGGAATTCCAGACGGCGTGATGAGTTCCAATGCAAATCTGTTCGTTCAAACACTTCTCTTCAGCAACAAAGTCGTAGGGTTCACAGGTACATTTCTTGTTTTTAGGATCCCAGACAGGATGGTGTGTGCCGATGCAAATAGTCTCGCGAAGACAAATCTCTTCATTATTGAGAACACATTTGCATTTATTCGTAATAGGATTGATCACGGCTGTGTATCCCAGTTTACATAGCTGGGTGCAGTCTCCTCTGGCATCGAGGTCGGTCTCTGTCAAGTATGTTAGCATATTTCAAACGGGCCTCGGAGTATGTATGATGTGCATACCGGGAGCGGGAGCTGCCAACACCCCGGTCAGCCCCAATGCAAGGAACGAGAACAGAAAAGCCTTCATTTTTTAGAATGAGGAATTTATTTTCCAAAACTTGTAAAAACCACTGTAGGGAGTAAATCTGGTTGATCTTCTTGTAAATATTTGGGCCTTCTCATCCAACTTTATACTTCGGACCAGATATCAGTTGAACCCTGTGGCAAAAGTCCGAATAGGCTGAAAGTCAAAACTCGCACACCGAAACAACCAGCTATCCATCAGCAGGATGATCTTCGCGTTACCCCAGATATCCATTGGGTTGCCAAGATGCTCAACATCAGCCAATTCTCTTGTTCGTGCGCGGGGAACAGCTCACAGGAAGTTTAAGAAGAAATCTTGGCTTCCGAAGTGTTTCTATTTTGGATTTGTGTGCAGCACAAACTCTCTACACCCGCAGGAAAAAGATGAAAAAGTCGTATAAGCGGACCAAAATTTGACCGTCATGGCGGTCAGATGGAATGACCGAACAAAGATCAGCTTTAAATATCCGAATAAGATTTCATTTTCATAAACCATCAGCTTACTGGATTCGTGGAACGAAATGCTTTCGCTGCACAACCCCTCACCACACGGCAAGATATTAAAATTGAGTGCGTGCATTGAAGACCAGGGTTTCCTTGACACCCCCTCCGGCTGTTTTCAGTTGCTGCTGAGGATGCTCTGAAGAAAATAATGGGCAGGCAAAACGAAAAAGAAATCTAAATTAAGAATGCGGACAATTCTTTCGTCAAAAATGATCAAATTCATACGGTCGCAAACGAGACAAGCAAAATGCCAAACAGTCAGACGTATGTCTCACCATGACGAGATATACCCATATGACTGAGAATAAAGAACAAATGAATGCAAACCATCATCAATGGCTAAATCCGAGATGGTTCCAATGACTTCTCGCGTTACATCGGCGTGACGTACCAGGAGAAAGCGTTGTACTCCGGAATCGGTGAGAGTTTAGTTCTTGGACCCGTCGTTCTTAACCCGAGAAACCTTGTTGGCTACAAAACCTCAGGATTTAATTGCCTTGCTCCTTCATTACTGTTGGTTGCAAAAATTAGGGTTGCCCCAGAGGTGGATAGAAGGCTGATGTTACTCAAAATTGAGCACTGCAGGAGTGTGAGACTGTTGACATCCTGAATGAGTGACCCTGCGTACATCATTCGGACTTGGGTATGGCTTTCGATGAAGGCCGATTGAGTCTTTAATCGTATCGCAGCCATTTGCAGGAAGTTTGACTATACGAAGATGACAGAATAGCCGTGGTACAGCAGGACTAGATTTGTTGCACCATCAATTGAAGGAGCACTTCTTCATCGATAGGCAGCCCGCATAAACGGCTGGAGCGTGCATTCCTCACGATGGCTAGGGCTGAATATTTTCCGAAGTAGCGAGATCTGCTCCTCCGAGAAACTTGATGACTCTGGTCTTCATCCTTCAAAAACCTTTAGGCATTCAATCATGGTGATTGTTTTGATGCCCAACATAACCGTCGGCCTGTATTAATGGTTTTTGGTTGTGAGAAAACAAGACGAGGGGTAATTAAGTGATAAATACCAACTGGGCCCGAGCTGCGCGGCGATGGGTACTGGAAGTGATCGATTCGTGATTTTAAAACTACGTGTAGACTTCCATGAAAGAGAACAAACGCGAGAAGGGTCGAGTAGATGTCGAGCATTGAGGTCAAGATAGAGTTGAAGTTGGACGGGAATCTCTCGTCTAATATGTACGTCTTCCACACCTTCCTAAAAAGGCGACATCCACATGCGAACCTCAGGATCACCTTGGCTAATGTTATGTGAAGAAGAACTGAGATCCAACAAATGGGATGGAGAATCTGATTCTTGATAAGGACGGCCATTGATAAAGTGATATGACAGCTTTTTGCAGCATCGCCAGTGATGCTGTACCATATGCATGCAGACTGATAACTGTGATTTTGGTGAGCGTGGTTTTCATATACCAAGACGAGCTTAGATGTGATACAGCCGATGATCTGTCGTTGTCCAGAGCAGAAGTGATGGAATTATTTTCTTGTAAAATTAAGCTCACTCGACCAGACATCCAGTAAAAAATCATGGAAGGAGCGAAGAATTCCAAATCGATATGTTTTACTTAACGCTCTCATCCATGGGAGCTCAAGCCAGCATACGGACTGGCGGAAAAGTGCAGAATTTTGGCATCTTATCAGTTCCACAACGAATCTACGAGAGTGTTTACACGCCAGTCAAGGCCTCATAGTTAATAGTTAATAGAAGAAGCAGGAAGAGAACTGAACTTTGAAGATGTTTTTCATCATTTGAATACCAGGTGAGTGCTACTCGTGGAGCTCACAGGACTACCTAGCGCTCTAGTGTGTATAAGTTCCGACATCTGCTTACCTAATTTATCGCATTAAAGTTAATCTGTTTTATTCGTAGTAATTTTCTTCCTTATAATATTAGCTCTTTTACGGACCGTTACTATTATATGTGGAAATAACCGTGTGATGGACAGCACCATCAGGTTGTGATGGACAGCACTTGTGATAGACAGCAACATCAAGTTGTGAAGGACAGCACATCAGGTGATAGGACGGGCCAAGGAACGGGCCAGTCCCGGACGTATATATAGCCAGACCTCCTACACTAAAGGGCTCGGTAGTTTAGATCTTTCTTTCGTATTA